>JAVTVY010033938.1:0-151643 GCA_036873755.1 Hanleya hanleyi
TCTGTCTGGCCTGAGCCGTTAATCCCAGTGTGACGTGCCCGTCTGTCTGGCCTGAGCCGTTAATCCAAGTGTGACGTGCCCGTCTGTCTGGCCTGAGCCGTTAATCCAAGTGTGACGTGCCCGTCTGTCTGGCCTGAGCCGTTAATCCTAGTGTGACGTGCCCGTCTGTCTGGCCTGAGCCGTTAATCCTAGTGTGAAGTACCCGTCTGTCTGATCTTTGTTTTAAGCCCTCTGCATGTGGCGGAGTATCTATCATATGAACGTCAATGAGAGAGTCGGTTTTGTAAACATCAATAAACAACGTGAACTAAATAGTGAAGTGAATTAAGGAAGAAAATGGCCAGAATAGTTACATACCGGACAAATGCATCAACTTTTTTGTATTACTTATGGTATCAATATTCGGAAAATCATAAGCTAAAAAAAAGCGGTAAGAACGAGGGTAGTATGACATCATCATGCCGTCATTGTGATAAAGTAGCCGTATAAATCATGATTCCGCCTCACCAACTTGGATATGTTAGTTATTCGACAGGCTAGGAAGCTGAAGCTTCATATCTTTGGGTCTAATTCTACCAGAAAATATCAAACATGCAAAACATTTAAGTGACACAGACCTTCAAGACAGTGTATTTGGTTATCTTCATCATACAAAGATGTTGCTGTGTCAATCTGACTTCTGTTCAGTTAACCCTATCTGGCCTGGGCTTTCTGGGACCTGTCCAGGCATGGTTGAAGGGGGGGGAGAGGCAAAATGGCCCCATAATTATTTTTCTTATACCCATTGAGCTACGGGGCTGAAACTTATCACACTATGCCCTTGGGTCAAGATCTACCAGAAAACCCCCAAGATGGCTGCTTCGTTGACGTCACAGTGACGTCATTTTTGAAAATGGCATTTTTTGTCATTTTTTTGTCAGATTTTCCGAATTGTTTATTTATGAAATTTCTCCACAAAAACTGCATGATAAATTAGTAAATATTAATGTGATGTGAAATAAAATAGTTTTTGCTCAATTTTCATCGCGAAAAAGCATAAATTTTGAAGAAATATGACGAAAACATCACTTTTCTGGTACCCCAGGTGGTCGCCATCTTGAATTTACCCATGATCCTCTACTCGAGGGATTATGCAAATAGGCTTAAAACAAATTCCAATATGATAGACTATAAAGTCACGGAGTTTCAGCTCTCCATTTTGTTGTCGTTCCGGAGATAACGCAGAAAGGTTGGTAGGGGGTCCATTTTGCTCCCCCCCCCCAGGCCTGGTAGGGTTAAACGATTTCGTTTCATATGCAATATGAACAATGAAATATATTCATGATATACAATATATGTAGTTCAAATTGCAGTAGCATCTACCTAATGGCCAAGCCCGAACATTAAGCCCAAGAAATGCACAAGTCTAGTACAAAATGTGCGTACCCAGAAACGGTGGAATCCACAGTGAAGTCAAATTATATATTTTTAGGGACAATCAGCGAAATTTGGCAGCGGGATTGTTCATCAGGTTACCGTACCACCTTTCTCGTGTTTCGATTTGCCTTTTATTTCAGAGTGAGAAGCTCTCCGCAACTATAATTGCATAGATATCGACATTATCGTGTGTAAAACTTTTTTTTTAATAATGCGTAGAATATGGCCAACTGCCTCCGCTGACATTTTCACTGCAAACTGTGCTTCGTGTATGTGCAGCGAAGCAGAGGATTTCTACTGCTTCCAAGACATTATCCATGCTCTGGTGAATATTACGTAACCTGACCTAGCTTGAATTTTCTCAGTTTCCTTTTGCATTTTAAATTTTGCATTTCTTCTAAAACGTGAAATTTTATTAATTCTGTTGGGTTTCTATTGCGTGTATTTCATAAGCGGAACTCGATCATCTACTTAACATTTTATTGCATGTTTGCTTTCATCTCAAAACTATAGTGCACAGAGCAGTCCCGCTATTGTCTCACTATACGCTGGAATTTAAGATTTTTTGTCCCCCGCCGCAACGCGGCCGGGGACTTTAAAATATTTCTTGTTTCTTTGTGTCCGTGGATGTCCGTGAATGTCCGTGTACGTCCATGCATGTGTGTTCGAAGCGATAACTTCCTAATGCTTCGTTGGATTGTTCCGAAATTCGGCATAGCATTCCTTGCGACAAGACTCCATTCGGTGTTGCATGTCAGCAACATCTGCCTGAAGGTGGCGCCACTGGGTTGCTTGTGTCCGTGGATGTCCGTGTACGTCCGTGCATGTCTGTTCGATTTTTTTGCAAGCGATAACTTCCGAACGCTTTGTTGGATTGTTCCGAAATTCGGCATACGCATTCCTTGCGACAAGACGCCAGTCGGTATTGCATTTCAGCCTGAAGGTGGCGCCACTGGGTCAAAATGGATCTTGGTTCTTTGTGTCCGGGGATGTCAGTTTCAATTCTTTACAAGCGATAACTCCCGACTGCTTTGTTGGATTCTCCTGAAATTCGGCATACGCATTCCTTGTGAGAAGACGCTGTTGTGTACTGCATTTCAGTAACATTTGCCTGAAGGTGGCGCCACTGAGTTTCGCTGAGACCATTTTTCAAATCGATAACTTCCAAATACTTTGTTTAGGATGCCTTATGTATTTGTCATTTTTTGTTGTTGGGACTTTAAAATGATTCTTGCTTCTATGTGTCCGTGCATGTCCGTGGATGTCTGTTCGAATGATTACTTCCTAACGCTTTGTTGGATTCTTTCGAAATTCGGCATACGCATTCCTTGCGACAAGACGCCAGTCGGTATCGCATTTCAGCAACATCTGCCTGAAGGTGGCGCCACTGGGTCAAAATGGGTCTTGCTTCTATGTGTCCGTGCATGTCCGTGGATGTCCGTGGATGTCTGTTCGAATGATTACTTCCTAACGCTTTGTTGGATTCTTCCGAAATTTGGCATACGCATTCCTTGCGACAAGACGCCAGTCGGTATCGCATTTCAGCAACATCTGCCCGAAGGTGGCGCCACTGGGTCAAAATGGATCTTGCTTCTTTGTGTCTGTGGATGTCAGTTAGAAGCGATAACTTCCAAACGCTTTCTTGGATTCTTCCGAAATTCGGCATACGCATTCCTTGTGAGAAGACGCGGTTGCGTACTGGGTTTCAGTAACATTTGCCCGAAGGTGGCGCCACTGAGTTTCGCTTCTTCGTGTCCGTTCCAGTTAAAATGGGTCTTGCTCTCTTTGTGTCTGTGGATGTCTGTTCAAATTCTTCACAGGCGATAACTTCCAAAAGCTTTCTCGGATTCCTTCGAAATTTAGCATATAAACTCCTTGTGACCAGACATGGGTTGGTATTGCGTTTCAGCAAGATCCACCTGAAGGTGGCGCCACTGGGTCTTGTTTCCAATCTTCTGTGCATGTCCGTGGTTTCCATTCAAATTCTTGACAAGCGATAACTTCCAAATGCTTTGTCTAATAATTAGGCATCCCTAAATGCGTTTGTCATTTTTTCTTCTGCTTCTCGCTGTTAGTTTTGAATTTCATGTCGCTTTAAATGAAGGACACCATTTTCTTAGATTTGCTGTCCAGTCCTTCTATTCCACATCATATGATTTACATTAAAGCTTTTGCAGGAACCATATTTTATTTCAGAAGTATAATATGAAATAACTGGCGGGCGAATCCCCGCAGTACCGAAGCCGTGTTAGTTTTGAATTTCGTGTCGCCTTGAATGAAGGACAACATTTCCTTCAATTTTGCTATCAATTAATTGTATCTCTTATCACATGATTTACCCCAAAGCTTCTGCAGGATCCATTTGTGTCCACATGTGTAACTTACTATACTAACTGAGTTCCTAAAGTTTGGGTGCACACTGTGCATATGATCAATTTCCTGAATTGAATTGAATTCCAACTTGTGATTTTTCGGCAACGATTTGGTGTAAGACTCACAAAATATAATTGACAAAGGATCTGCTGCAAGTTGTATTGTCAGTCTTTTGTCCAGGATATTACGTTTTCAATGGGAGGTCTTACACCAAAGCCTTGCCGGTTTTTCGGACTGACAGATGATGGCATGCAGTTGTCAGTGTGGTTGTTTCATGTACAGGGAGCTTTCTATGGCTTTCATGTCAGCACACCTACCACTACCCTCAAGAAGAGCATGTCCCCATCCCCAGGGCACCGAGTCGCACCCTCTATCTCCCAAACTAGCCCTCGCCCGACCCTCATATATTGTGTTTGAGCATGTATACTCCAATATATCTTGGCAGAAGCTGAAATTTGTGTGTTGTCTGCAATATTGGGATAATTGCAACCCCAAAAGGTTTCAATTTATCAGGCACAGACCCATGTCTTTGTATTTGGTAAATATGTCCCTTGTCTATAGATCTTGCTTGAAATTATTTTTCGTGCCAATCTGCGCCACCTCGGGCCAAGTTAAAAGTGCATCTCCAAACAATAATTTTTGAAAACCTTAAGGATTCTTTCCAAATTTGGTACGGTGGTACCTTGCCTAAGATCTGGCTTGAGAATGTTTTGTGAAAGCTAAGTTAAGTGTTTCCAGACAATAACTTTTGAAAACCTGAACCGATTCATTCCAAATTTGGTGTGTAGGTACCTCACCTCAATTTCTCGTTTGGCATTGTTTTTCATGCCAATCCACATATAGGTGGTGCCACCTGGGGGCAAATTTAAAATTATGTTTCCGGACAATAACTTTTTATACGCCCGCCAAAAGGCGGACGTATTATGTGATGGCGGTTTCCGTCCGTGTGTCCGTCTGTTCGTCCGTCGTGTCCGGTCTATATCTGGGACAGTTTTCTATCTACAGTTCTAATTTTTGGTGAGTGGATACCCTACGGGGAGATGATGTGTCGCATACCAAAATGAAGATCAAGGTCAGAGGTCAACGGTCACTGACCTAAAAAACAGGAAATCACTGAAGTGTTCGCGTCCGGTCTATATCTGTGAATGTTTTCTATCCACAGATGCAATTTTTTGTGAGTGGATACGCTAGGTGGAGACGATGTGTCGCGTACCAAAATTGAGGTCGAGGTCTGAGGTCAAAGGTCACTGTTGCCTAAAATGAGGAAATCATTGATCATTGACAGTTTTCTATCTACAGTTCTAATTTTTGGTGACGGGATGCCCTAGGGAGGAACGATGTGTTGCATACCAAATGTAGGTTGAGGTCAGAGGTCAAAGTGACCGAAAAATCAGGAAATCATTAAAAATTTCTAATTTTTTGTGAGTGGATTTAAAATAGGGTTCGAGCCCAGATGGTTCATGTGTGAAAAAATCTGTTAGTTACTTGCCGAAGGGCGGTGGTTCTCTCCGGGTACTCCAGCTTCCTCCACCAACCAAACTGACTGTCACCATATGAGTGAAACAAACTTGAGTGTGACATTAAGCTAAATTCCCTCCCTCCCTTTTTTGTGAGTGGATTCAATAGGGAGAAATGAAATGCTGCATACCAAAATATAGATCAAGTTCAAAGGTCACTGTGGCCCAAAAATCAGGAAATTATTGAAAATAACATTTCTTTGTGTCATTAGATACATTAGGGAGACACAATGTGTCACATATGGAAATGTAGGTCAAGGCCAAAATCATGATTTTTTTAATCCATTGAGAAATTACGGGTAGGCATTTTGTCATGTACCATGTGACACCAGAATCAAGGTCAAAGGTCAGTGTGACCTAAAATCAGAAAATCATAAAAAATTACTAATTTTTGGTGAGTGGATTCAATAGGGGGAAATGAAGTGTCCCATACCAAACATTAGGTGAAGGTCAAAGGTCACTGTGACCCCAAAATCAGGAAATTATTGAAAATAACATTTCTTTGTGTCATTAGATACATTAGGGAGACACAATGTGTCACATATGGAAATGTAGGTCAAGGCCAAAATCATGATTTTTTTAATCCATTGAGAAATTACGGGTAGGCATTTTGTCATGTACCATGTGACACCAGAATCAAGGTCAAAGGTCAGTGTGACCTAAAATCAGAAAATCATAAAAAATTACTAATTTTTGGTGAGTGGATTCAATAGGGGGAAATGAAGTGTCCCATACCAAAAATTAGGTGAAGGTCAAAGGTCACTGTGACCCCAAAATCAGGAAATTATTAAAAATAACATTCTTTGTGTCAGTAGATACATGTACATTAGGGGGACACGATGTGTCACATACCAAAATGTAAGCCAAGATCAAAGGTCAAGGTCACTGACACCCCAAAATCGTGAAATCATAAAGTCACATTTTCATATGCCTGTCGAAGACGAGGTCATGTAATACGATGTTGCGTTATGTCCATTCATCCATTACCATTTGTTGTCCATGCGATATCTCTAGTTTCAAGGTATGGAATGGTACCTTACTCGCATGGTGAAGAGGAGCCATACAGGTCACAGTGTCCCTAAACTGAATCAAGTTTAGCTGACTATATGTGTTGGGTTGGAATATTTAGTTCTCTCTCCTACATGTATATGGCATTTGTTCTGTGGAGTTGTCTCCCGTGTTTGAAACAGCTACATTTAGTTAAACTGTTGTGAAATAAAAACCATACATTTACTAATTTAACGGGGAGAGGGGTCCTTTATGAACTTCATACCTCTTTATCAACTCAAGAACAAAGATTTACTTCATCACTTTCTTCTTCCTTCATGAGAAATTCTCTCATCTGAAAGAAATCGATTTGCCATGTTTGCAGGAAAACTATTGTCGATTTCAGTGTGGGATATGTGAGCTCTCGGTTCTTGCTCCAAGGTCAACTAGTTTCCAAGATTTAAGCTCATTTTAGTTTTATCATTCAAATTTAGATGGGATATATGTTACATTCTCAGAAGCACGAAATTGTAGACCTTTCTCTGGCTACCAATAGGAATAAGGGTATTAAACAAGCTTGAAATTTGAACCAATGTAATTTCAGATACACGGGCGTATATTGAAGCCCATTGGGCTCTTGTTAATACTTGAATGAATTCTTTCCAAGTTTGGTATACATGTACCTTACCTGAAGGTTTCAATTGGTATTGTTTTTCTTGTCGATCTGCTCATAGGTGGCGCCACCTGTAGGCCAAGTTAACATTTTCTATTTCCAATGTCAAGTGATATTGCCTCAAGATCTCGGTTGGGATTATTTTTCATGCCTATCTGCCTACACATGGCGATAGCTGAGGGCCAAGGTAAAATTGCATTTCCGGACAGTAACTGTTGGACCTTAATGGATTCTTTTAAATTTGGTATGTGGGTACCTACCCTCAAGGCATCTTATGGGGCCATGTTAATGCTGTTTTTCCTAAGTGTTTACGCTTTTATTTTTTTCGCAAATAATGAATGTTTCCTTTACTAAAGATGCAAAAGGCATGCCTCCAATCGTATTCGATCGACTGTATCTAGTTTCTTCAATATTTGGCATATGCATTCCTTGTGACAAGATGTTGATTGGTATTGCGTTTCAGAAAGATCTGCTTGTAGGCGGCGCCACTAGGGTTCTTTCCGTTCTTTTGTGCTTCAAGCAATAACTTTGAAACGCTATGAAATGTTGCTCGAAATTTGGTTTCCGGGCAATAACTTGAGAACTGCTCATCAAATTCTTTTCAAATTAGACATGCATATACATTGTACCTTGCCATGAGATGTTGCTTGGGATTGCGTTATCCACTTCTGCTCAGAAAGTGACACCACCTGATGACAAAATCTGAAATTTGTTTTTGGCCAATAACTTGAGAACTGCATGCTCATCGGATTCTTCTCAAATTTAGCATGCATGTATCATGCCAGGAGATGTTGCATGGGATTGCCTTTCACTCACGTGAACTTACAGGTGGCGCCACCTGGTGGCGAAATACAAGATTTGTTTCCGGCTCGTCAGATTCTTCTTAAATCTGGTATGAATATATCATGACATATGATGTCCCTTGGGATTGCGTTTCGCCCATTTGTGCAGGTAGCACCACATCGTGTCAAATCTAAATTTGATTTCGCTCGTCAGATTTTTCTCCAATTTGGTATGCAGATACCATGCCATGATATGTCCCTTGGGATTGTATTTCACCTGCTTCTGCATATTGGTGGCGACACCTGGTGGAAAAATACCTTTCTGGCAATAATTTGACAACTGCTCATCGGATTCTTCTCAAATTTGGTATTCATATGCCATAAGATGTCACTTGTGATTGTGTTTCGCACACTTGTGCATACAAATCTAAATTTGGTTTCCGGGCAATAACCCCTTTTCAGATTCTTCCCAAAGTTCGTATGCTGATACATCATGTCATGAGATGATCCTTGGGATTGCATTTCGCCCACTTGCACCTACAGGTGGCGACATTTGGTGGCAAATTTAAAATTTGGTTTCCAGATAATAGGTTGAGGATGCATTCAGCTTCTCGTCAAATTTGGTTTGCAGATAATATGCCTTGAGATGTCACTTGGGGTCGCTTCTCGGTTACATAATTTCCATGCTTCATTGCATGGAAATTATATTACAGAAGCAAAAAATCGTTCAGTCAACCATTCTGAGTTGATTTTAAAACTTGGGAAGGCAGAAAGACCCTTCCGCATCCAATGCCTATGAAGTAGCAGTTGTCTCCCTCATGTATATCCCCCCCCCGAGACCAACAATGCTAAAAAATATTGCTGCCATTTCGGCGGGGGACTTAGCATCCTCTGGCTGCTTGTTTATGATCTTATCAGTTACCATCAAATGCGTCTGATGGTTTGTCCACTCTCGGTACTGTGAATGTACGAGTTAATGCAATGCTTTCTAAGAAGTCAAGTTAGCCCCTCTCCCCAACTTAGCAACTTACTCATATTGGCTAAATTGATGATGTAATTATTCATCTGAAATATTATTTTTCAGCCTACTGGTTTTGTTGGTGGAATTTTGAAAATGTATGAAGAAGAATGTCTGTCCCCAACTGATTCAATTCAATCCTCTCCTTTTAACTGTGGATAGACTGGTAGATTGCCTTATTGACATCAGAGGCCTGGCTTCACTGATTCTCCTCCGTTTTCCAAAGTAGCATTTTCCGATGTTATTTTCGCCTATTTCATAAAATTTAGAAGAAAAAAATACTGCACATATTCAATTATGTAGTTCAATAGTTTTCAGTCATTTGAAAATTCCATTGAGGATACCCTTTCATTTTCTAATTTAGACGTGTATATTTGGTCGAGATAAGACAGTGTTAAATTCGTAGTGGCCATTTCCTATTCGCCTAGGAGGCTATAAGCTTGAACACCCATCATATCATATGCTTCCACACACTCCGTGATTTCCACACAATCGGTGATTGCGTGTCCGTTAAAGAGAATGTAAAATCATCAATCGATTCTGCTAAGGCTTTCACGCTGTGCAATCTCTCTGAACACGGAGAATGCATTGTTTTAATCTGAATTATTTAAATATTTGCCATTCAACATACACGTACATTTCCGTGACCAAACAGGTATATTTCTATAACCAATTTCTATGACCAATTCAGCATGTTGTCTGACCGAGAAATAACTACGTGTATGCATAGGGTAATATTTATTACACTTACTATTTAGTGCTTTCATCGAAATGTCATGCTATCGATATATTGTTAAATTCGAGTAAATAATGCGCTGTTTTGATGGGCCAGAAACTCCGCACGATAAGCGAACCGAAACAACAAATGACGTACATCTACGCATCTCACAGGCATGAATATCCGGATATAACGCTTACTTACGCTTGATCTGCCTACAGTGCTTGAATGACAAATTATGGGAGTGGAGTGTTGTTAATTGGCGGAAGTTTAATTTGTCTGAAAATGTTTTTCGCATATATCGCCTACTAATGGTGATATGAGTTGTCAACGGGACATTATATTTCCCTTGTGTCAGCTCATGGTTATTAGTTAAAGTGTATTTCTATTATAGAGAACGGACAAAACCTCTCCGAAGCCATCGATTTCTTCTGCATGGTTTAATCCTAGAATGCTCTAATCATTGACAATAACAAGCGTATCAACACATCAATCTAATGGACATGACTATTTATGGGTATGGTTAAATGCCCGCAATATATTCTCTGGTTTGCCTAAAATGATTCAGTCCCATATCACGCGAAGTTAGAATGATGTATCGAAGACTATCGTCAGCTCACGGTCTGGTGTTTTGGTATTTCGCCGTATTTTGTTTTTGCAGTTCCGATGGAGACACATTGGAAAATCTACCATTTCCCAACGGCAGTACTTCGGAATGGTTCTTCCCGACAATAGTTAAACATATTGAAATATTGAGGGTTACAGATAACCACACAGAAAACAGTTCTAACCTTGTGAGTAATTTCACGAGCCCGGCGAATCTCTCCGACTGCCCAGCGCAGGACACTGCCAATTGTAAGACAGGAGATGAGAGGAACTTTAACACCACGCCATCCGTGTTACATATCGATTTGCTTCCAATCGAACGTGTTGAAGTAACGGCTCCCCCGTTTCTCTTAGTCCACGCGATTGTTCATACGGCAGTTCTTAATACTAATTATCCTCCACCTGATATTGTTGGTGGGTCTTTACTCATGGACAGTCTAGTCAAACTGAACAGTTACATATGTGGTGAGGCTGGAGTCTGTAACAATGGCCTTGACGACTACGGCTGTAAAATCGCTAAATGCTATCCCTGTCGGTGTGACGACAACTGTTTGAAGTTTTCAGACTGCTGCCCTGACACTTTAACATCATCAACTCCTCCTCCAGTCGACCAAGGTTTCAAATGTATTTCCCAGGGGTTCAAAGACGCAGAAACCCAGCCACCGAAAAGGTAAAGTAAACTTAGAATATTTCCGCATTCCACTATAATTCCCCATACCTAGAAATTCCAGTCAGAATGTACGAGATGTTAACTCGCCTGCGCTAAGCCGACCATGTGTATGCCAGCGGTCATTGCCCAGCATGCTAGCTTTCGGACAATCAGGAAGAACAAGAACAACAGTTTTTTGACATAATTTCTCATCATTTATGAACAAATATAATTTCATAGACTTGTCCAGTAAAAAGCTATCCTTCTGGTGAGGGGTAAATATCTTTTCCAAATGAGTACAAAAATCATCTTTGTTGGACCTATTCTGTCGATCAAGCCGTCCTCCATTCACTTAACATGGAGGAGGGATTAGCTGAACTACCACGCTTAAATCGAATTTTGACGTAATTTGCCAAAATGATATATAATATTATTTCACTCCATATAATAAAGGAGGCGATATATTATAAAAAAAATCTGTAGAGGTACATATATTTCAGGCAACATATATTCATTTAGATATAGCTGTTTATATTCGACCCTGCTACCTCGGGCCATAGTAAAATGATATCGGTTGGCGAGCCGTGAGCTGCAGCGTGCGCGCTTCAACATCACGCCCGTGTCGCAGATTTTTGTGCATGTTTGTATAGCTAAAAACATTTTCATTCACATGAATCCGATATTGAGAAACATTTTATTATCGTAACCCGGGAAATTTCAGCCGGATTTCGAGATGAAATTACATGTATTGGCAGTCGAGGATTACTCGGGATCGCTGAACAAAGCGAGCAACACATTAATTACCACAGTGTCTGAGGATTGTAAATATATGCGCACTACTCGCCAATATTCTTGTTGTATCGATGTAAAAAGGCGCAATTTTTTTAAACTTGGATTCATGGTGGGATTTCTAAAGAATTGCATAGACTCGGGGATAATTTCCGGTTAATCTGCTACCTTCGGTTGCAGGCCGTATACACATGCTGCGTATCTCACCAGCATACTTTTCAATCGTTTGTTTTTGGAAGGATTTACATTGCGTAATAACGGTTCAATTTATCATTGGTTGAACAATTATGAATGAGTACAATACACACCAGAACACGCTTAGTATGAAAGGTATTTATATGTGAATCTATAAGCAAGAATATTTTAATTTCCAGGTACCTGATGATTGGACATTGCCCGAGCCGAGAATTGTCTCAAAACTTGAATGAAACTCTGTGGCGATTGTGCGAAAATGCCAATCGGAGAAATCCGGTCGAATTCACTCCGGTATATTCAACCTCAACAGGACTACACTATCAAAATAGGTACTGCGCTCTGTGTTCGGAGATGTCAGAGTTCGAATCATGGACTGTGAATTCATTCTGTACTGATTACGTTGACTACAACAGTATGACATCCTTAGAAGATTTTCAAGATTTCGTCCAGGAACAAAGGACGTGTGGTATATACGCTGTTCCCCCAGACATTGCCACTACCAGAGAATGCTATTACAATGATACCATGGTTACTCGATGTAACGTGACTGGCCAATGGAAGGAGGAATCTTACAGAGATGATGTTGAACTCGGATGTTCTCTCTTCACACAACCCGTGGTGATAAAAAACGTCTTGTACAAAAACACAGTTTGCGCACTGTGTAATGGCGTTACCATAATTCGATGGGACCATTGTCCAAATTTCCAGACTGGGCCTAGTACGGCGCCGTTTTCTGTACTGCTGAACTTCCGACAGAAAGATGCAGTGCAAATACAACGTCTGGGGATGTCCAAGAAGCCGGAGTGTCAAGATACCGAAATATTGGACTCCTATCTAGTGAGTTTAGTATATATAATTATCAGGCCTAGCAAACCCCTCCACGCACGTACCTCAGTTCGTGTCCATCAATATATTTCCGTGTGCCCGAAATCCGGGCGCTCGCCCGTACAATCCTTGCCTCGTTAAATATTCCTCACCGTCGTACAAATTTCCATGCGCTCGGACAAATTCTCACACAATATAATGACTTCGGGGGAGCACTGGCGTGGGTCCACAGCACTTTGTCCGTAGCCATACACAACTGAAAGGAAGGATGAACACAGAATCACGCGAGACCTCTGGAATTCAGGATTGGATGGGAAGAGAAGCCAGGGTTTTCGGACCTTGTTCACGGAATTGGTCCCGATGACACGGAAATGGAATGCTGGACAACAATTTGAGCTTCGTGCGTGGAGGAATTCGCAAGGCCTGATGCTGTCATGGTGATATTTCGATCAACTGAATTATTAAATAATATATTCCGATTCCATACATGTGGGCTGGAAATGTTCCATGCACGTGGGCTACTAACGTCTTCCAATGTGAATCGTCCACTATTAATCGTCAAATGTGCATATCGCCTTTTTAGTGTTCTCGTAGGAATTTACGATTTTATAGCCTAATAATAGAAGTGCTACTTCATGAGAACATTTACATTTATTTGTTTTATCTTGCAGAACATTTGTCGCAAACTATATTGTCCAGTAGGCAAGTTTCCACAGAACCACACCTGCAACAATATGTTCGACTCTGCCAAGGGCGTTGGGTACATCCTGAATTATTCTCTCAAGCCTAGAAATAAAGGGTTTGCCGTCATCAAAGACAGACCCAACCTGATGGCATTTCTCTTTTCTGAACAATATAGCTATTCCGTTAGAATGGCCATTGGGTTATCATGGTATAATATCAAGCTTAAATATTTGTACCGCGAGGAGGAATCCGTCTTTGGTAGCAACAGGCTGTATGTCAAATCTATTGGGGTACAGTTTGCAGTGCTAGTTAAAAACCACATTCCAAGATATCGGGTTGAGAGTGCGTTAATCCAATTCATGAAAAGTGGATATTTTTATTACAACATTGGTGATGTTACTCCGGAACTGTTTTTCTCCGAATGGCTTGCAGACAACGATGATTTGAATTTCGTTGCTGAAAAAAAGGAATACATTAACACAACTGATAAATTGTATACAAATATGATAGCGGAGACCTTTATTTTCAGGAAAACTCTGCTTTTCGACGCCCCGAAAATCCCTGAAGTATTTGTTCGAAACACATCGGCATATATTCAAGTGAATGAAATCATGCACTGTGATCATTTAGAGTTGAATTCCTCTGAGTACCATCTGCAAGAAAACGGAATCCTTGATATCCAACTTGGTGGGAAGAAGAGAATTCTGTACTCAGGACAGTATAAAGTGATCGGTAAAAGAGTTCGGGTTTGCTCTGAGTTCAGTGCTCTGTCACAAACTGCCTTAGATGCTCAAACCGAGGCATGGGTGTTCGATATTGCAGAGACGATGATCACAATTATTTGTACAAGCTGTTCTCTCGCTGGTTTAGCCGTTACCTTGATAGTGTATCTGATATTTCCCAGCCTTCAAAGTTTGCCAGGCAAATTGAACATGGCGCTTTGGTCCAATCTTTTCCTGGCACAGCTTTTATGGGTAAGTTTGGCAGCCGTACATGTTCCTCTGGACTTGTGTCGTTTCTTTGGCATAGCGATTCATTACTTTTGGCTGTCTACGTTTTCATGGAAGTTAGTCTGCGGTTTTCATCTTTATCGTACATTTCACAGTCCCCTTAAAGTGCTAGAGGAAAGCAGATCGTTGAAGAAATATATTCTTTTCTCTCAAGCTTTTCCGATGGTCATTATTGGTGTCTATATACTTGTTCACTTCTACTCGTCCCAAGAATCAGATATTGGCTATGCTGGTAGGGTAATCGGTCTTGAGCACAGATTATGTTTCTTATCGACAGCCATAGGTATTGGATTGGCTTTTGCCTTGCCGGTTGGTGTCGTTATACTCACCAACGGTTATTTCTTTGCTTCATTCGTAAGGTCTCTTCAAAACATGCCCCAACTTTCTAAACACACATCAAAGCGAGACGTGAAGCAAAGGGTCTTATTCCTCAAGTTGTCATTCCTTTTGGGTTTTACTTGGATTTTGGCATTCATCGCAGTAGCATTTGATGCCCAGATAATGTGGTATATATTCACTATTTCTAATGCTTCGCTTGGAGTCTTCATCTTCATGAGTTTCGGAATGAAGAAACTGTGTTCCTGCTATCCAGTATGGACTGATGATAACCAGACAAACGGGAGCAGACTTACCAACAAATACCACCTATCCCGACAAACCAACAGCAATAGCTCAGATCGCACCAAAATATCAAATGACGTAAAGGACGATGGGTTCTCCAGTCATCTTGCCTCTAATGTGGCTGAAGAAATTACGAAGAAGTCTTTAGCAGAAGGAAATGCTAATGACACAAGACGTGAAGGAGAAATGACGAGAACCTGCTGAGAGAAAGGCTGTTCAGAACTTTCGTAAACGTGCTAAGGTTCTTTCTGTGTGCTTCATTATCCTGACACATGTTCTGAAACTGTTTATGAGACGTATGGGCAACTAAAAGAAAGGATGAATCCAGAACCACGTAACAAGCTCATTACCTAAGGCTGCCGTCGTCAGTGAACAGTAGGAGCAAGAATAAGTCTTTGTACGCGATAATTGAAGGAGGGGGGGGGGGATTTGACTTAATGTCACACTCAAGCTTATTTCATTTATCACCCAGTTTGGATGGTGGAGGAAACCGGGGTATCCGGAAAGAAACACCCGCGATAATTGAACTGCACGTAGCATTGACTCCAAAGCAGTCAAATGGATAACCTCGAGTCTTTGTATGTGTTTGATGCTCTCTAAATTCCAAATAAATATCTTCTGAACTGTGCTGAAGTTGTCAAATATGGCTAAATAACTTGCAGTCCATATTACGTGTCTGTAAGCATGCTTCTCAAGGAAAGAAAGTACGTGAAATTTCTCTTCGTGTACACCAACCAGCATCAAATTTGTCCTGATTTATCTGACCACATTCAGTGGTCAAAATCCGAGTTGTAAATTTCGCCTACGAATGAGAGACGAACCAATCAGAACCTAGACACCGATTATGTGTGGAGTGTCATGATCCTCAGGTAGCGCCGTCATTTCTCCTAATATGGGGCTTGTGTTGGCTCAATATATAGGTCAGCCAATCAGTAACGCTCTTCTATGAAACATTTCGAAATTCAAATAGTTTCGAGGTCAGTGACGTCTCGAGTCGTTGAACATTGAAGGGGGCCAGATATATCAAAGGAAGTTCGAAGTGGGAACGTAGAAATTGGCTTGATAAACAAAGATGAGGGATGATAGGTATACTTTTTTTGCCCCTTTAAGATGGGTTTCGTTCCATCCTTCTGTGGATGTTCGTGCCTGTCCATGCGAATTCTTCACAAGCGATAACGTTTGAACATTTTTTTTCGGATTCCTTCGGAATAGGCTTTCATTGCGATAAGACGTCGCTTGGTATTGAGTTTCAGAATGAACTACCTGAAGGGACGCCACAAGGGTTCACTCCGTCCTACCGCGCTTGTCCGTGCGAACTACATGTATATATGTCTTCGCACGCGATAAACGGTTCGTGGCATTCCTCCGGAATTTGGCATATGGGTTACTTGCCAAAATATGTCGACTGGTGTTGCGCTTCAGCCAGATCTGTCAGTAGGTGGCGCCACTAATGGCTTTTGTTTAAATTATTCCTTTCGCACTGGATAAAATCACAACGATTCCTCACATTTGTCAAAAATTCGGCATATGGGTCTCTTGTTGCAAGACCTCCTTTTGTATTGTGTTGCAGCAAGGTCTACCTGTAATCCGCGCCATCCTGGTTCCAATCGTCTATCCGTCCATTGGAATTCTGTCCTCGCACAGGATAAAATCAAAACACTTATTCGGATTCATTCGGAATCTGGCATATGCATTCTTTGTGACAAGACGTCGATTGCTATTGCGTTTCAGCAAGATCTGCCTGAAGGTGGCCACTATAGGGGTCATTCTGTCCTTCCGTGCTTGTCCGTGTAAATTATATATGTCTTCGCACGCGATAAACTCGAAAAGCTTCGTCGGATTCCTCTGAAATTTGGCATAGGGGTTCCTTGCCAAAAGATTGGTGTTGCTCTTCGGCATGCCTGGCTCGCGCTGTAAATTCACAACGCTTCATCACTTCCCTAAAACAATCTTGTCGCAAGATTGTGTATTGTGTTTTTCATATTTTGTTTCATCAAGATCTGCCTGTAGGTCGGGCCACTCTGAATTCTGTCTTCGCGCCCAATCAGTCACTATAATCAGATTCATCCGTAATTCGGCACATGCGTTCCTTGCGACAAGGCGTCGATTGCTAAGCGATCAGCAAGATTTGCGTGTAGGTGGCGCCACTAATCGAAAACAGTAGTTCAAAAATGTGATACTTTTTTTCGAATAATTGTTATTCATCGGTATAAGACAATTGTTAGAGAAAACATGCGTATATGTACACACATTGAGGATTAGATAGTGAGTCTATATTCGCATCATATTCGCCATGTCGTCTATATGTAGCCTACATGACGCCCAATGTTTGGCATATTCCTCCCATTTATCACAGCCATCTTGAACAAACAGCGAGTTATTTATACTTATTCTGTAAAAGTTTTGTTGGCATATTGTGAATCAAAATATCAGACGATTTCGTCACTTCAGTCAAATCGATTGTTATATTATCTGGCATATTTTCTTCGTTTTCGACCGAACGCACACGGTGACGACACCATTGTTGATTCGCCTACACGTATTTACTGACTGGTTGGTTGAGTATGGATTTCATTTCCCATGAACGGTTTCCCGAACATCATTATGTATGGCAAGCAGCAGTTGTCTCTCTCATCAGCTCATCTATACCACCGACACCAAAACAACTCTGAAAACTATACCTGTCATTTCGACGGGGGACCTAGGATCTTCTGGCTGCTTGTTTAAGTTACTTTCAGTTTTGTTTATGCAATTCATGAGTAAAAATGTTCCACTAAATAGGTGCCTCATTCTATTTAAATTTCTGTGTGAATTTAAATGTTTGTGATAGAATAGGATAGAATGATACGGTACGAATTCAATCTTTTATACCCTTACAAACATAAACGTGGGGATTGCGTAGGGAACGTGTGGGGTATTGGTGGGCGCGTGGGGTTCGTGTGGGGCGAAGCGTGGTTTGGAACTTTCCTCATGGGGATAACGTAGGGTTGGTGTGGGGCAGCTGCCCGCGGTTATGCAAATTTAGCATAAATATGGGGATTATGTAGGGCTGATGTGGGGATTATGATGGGTGAATGGGCGAGAATTCAAAGTCCGCGTGGGGATGATGTAGGGCATACCTTTATCTGCTACATATTCAAAGTCTAACGTGGGGTTGGTGTAGGGAAAATGAACTTCGGAGTTAATCGACTGAGTTATTTGTAGGGATTAGGTGGGGTGGACTTTTTCCAGCGCTCGTAGACAAAATCCAATGTAGGGAATGTGTCGGGCTGTGCTGAAAGTTTAAGTCCGGCGTGGGGATGATGTAGGGCAAAATGCTCGCCGTTTTTACCCCTCAGCCCATAGGGCTGTAGGGTCTTGTCGTTGCCATGTACGTACGTCCGTCCGGACGTCCGTCCGTCCGTCCGTCAACATTTTCTTGTCCGCTGAATATCTGTAGATCTATCAAGTCGGGCCTGACTAAACTTTGGTGAGGGCTTCCTGAATGTTGGCTGATGAAATGATTAGATTTCCAGATGGCTATGATGATTTCATGATTTTTAATTATTTTTTTTTTAATTATTTATTGATGGCTTAGCTTTTGCACTGTTATCTATGCCCATCGGGAACCCTTGGTTGCATGTTTCATTGTGACCTTTGAAGGTTCCCTGGCACAAGAAAGCCTGGTCCATTCAAGATTCAAGAAAATCATTGGATGGAACCCCCCCAATTCCCATATATTCTGGGAGCTTACATGATGCTACACTTGTTCAACCTATGCACCACCCTCGGAAGGATTTCCCCACCCCTGGGGCACTAAATGTTAAAGTTTGGGACTTTCTCTTATCCACAGCTTGTCAGCCTCATGTGATATGTATGAGATGCAGTGTACGTTGTTTTTTCACACACACACATGCTGAATCACCTAAAATATATTTCTTTATAGTAAAATAACTAACAGGTTGGTGACATTATTTATTTCAGAAGTACAAGAGGAATAACTGGTGGGTGGTTAAATGAAGGACAACATTTTTCTTCAATTTTGCTGTTAAATCATTCTATTCCACATCATATGATTTATCCTAAAACTTTTGCATGAGCCATATTTGTGTCCACACATTTAACTGGTACAACATAATGCTTCAATTTCTGTCACGAAACATATTACTGTACATGTATGTACCTTGGAAATTATTTAAAATGAGTGATTAGGAGAGCCCATTTTTAGCCTGATTCTGGGCAATTTTGAACCAGTTTGCATAACCCCTCCCCCCCAATAATGATAATGGTGGGCCTGTGTCAATCAGAGTGTTCCTATGCCATTAACTTGTTATCACACTTGTGCAATGCATAAATTGCCACTGATAAAGCTACACTTTCTTGCATGCTGTAATCGCAGCACACCACTCATGTGAAAACGAAGTCTATTATATACAGTACAGAAATCACACAAACTGTATCCGCAGGGCTGTATTCAGGGGTTTTTTGCAGGTTCCGATCCCAAACTCTCAGTTCCTTTTCGTAATTCATTATTGAGGGTCCAATTTTTTTAGTGAATTTCGGCGCAAAGAGCCTGTGATCAATCACAAAACAGAGGTTTATTAACATGAAATTCAATACCCTCTATGCAATCGGATCGATATTGAGGCTCCCAGAAGCTTTTTCTTGGAGTATTGCCTTTCAAATTGAACAACAACAACAACAACACTTTCATTTTTTGTTTCATTCGAGTTTTGGGCACCCATACGTTTTCCGGAACTAAATTGGTTATAGATGCAGCCCTGATCCTACTTGACTAAAAAAAACAGGCTGAGGGGTCCATGCACCTTTTAGGTGCTTGCCTGCAATTCATGTTATAGCTTAAGATAAACGTGGGGATTTTGTTGGGCAAGCATTCTTCCATGCATAGCCTAAGACGATAGTGGGGTTGAAGTGGGGCGATATTTTATTTGCACATATAGTGTGAGATAAATGTGGGGATCATGTAGGCAGACTGTGAACTCTGTTTTCTTAAAACAGTAAAAATTTTGGGTCAGTTTCAGTTCAGTAGCGTCGAAAAGACTGATCCGCCACCCCACACCGTCAGAAAAAGATGGGTCATCACCTTTTTGGGGTGATGGGGTCTGGTCATCACCCTTTTAGGGTGATGAAAAGGGTGATGAGAAAAGGTGACGACAAAATCCATCACCTAAAAAGGTGATGAAACCAGGCCATCACCATAAAAGGGTGATGAGATCCAGTCATCACCCTTTTAGGGTGATGGACGACGAGTGGCCATCCTTGGTCATCACCCTAAAAAGGTGATGAAATATCATCACCTTTTTAGGATGATGACAGATGAGTGGTCAGACAAGATAAATATTGGCTTCCAAAAATATATTTACCTCTACAAAATTTCTGTAATATATCAGTTTCATTATACTGTAAATTGATATAATTTGTAATAATTATGTAATAGATATAAAAAGATTATTTTTTCATTCACTTGCATTACTAATGGAAAATTAATTCACCCCTCACCAGAAAGATAAAGATTGACTTGGAAAGTCTATGTAATTATATATGTTAACGAATGAAGAGAAATGACGTCAGAACAATTTTGAATGTTAGCGAAATTAAGTTGTGGTGGAGACACGGTTGACTGCACATCTATACCGTTGTCTTCCGCATTTGAATTCTATTTCCAATAATGATTTATTCAATGTAATAATGTCATGTAAAGTACAACACGTTGTCTGTGCTGTAGCTGAGTATATTTAGGTTTCCAACGTCTGTAGGATATAAACTAATTATAATCTGGGTATACTATATTCGTCCCAGCTATAACAACTATAGTATTATATGATCACCTCTGTCACACACAATAGGTACCAGACTACTATTAAAAATAGTGCCGATCCGTTAACCGATCCGTTAACCCCCTTTAGGCAACCTCTGCCAGAGAAGTGAATTGTTTTCAATATTTTTTCCAGTCTCTGTTGCGAAAAATAATTGAAGGCCAGTGGTGGGTGATTGGAGTATGATATGTGTTTGGTTCCGCTGTGAGTTTGATTTTAACTCAAGGCCTAATAAGGAGTTGCTAAGAGGGACTATTTGGGTGCCTGTGCACCGCTTTCTGAAAGCAGAGAAAAAAGCCAAAATTGTGACGTAATTTGTACGAGCGCGCATAACTCAAAATTTCGATGGGCGACCCCCGTCAAGAAGCCTGTCCGGTTATAGCACTTGAATAAAGCTACTTCTTGCCGAAATATGGGAGTCTAGACTTAATTAATCAATCGGGGAGATGCAATTTCGTTAGCAGCTTTTAACATTGCCGTCAATGTAAAATTTAATAGTGGTCTGGACCCAATAGGGACCGTAAGTGATTTTGCCGCTGTGCGGCGCCACGTGTCTTGTCGGACCCACTGTAGGAGTTGTCTTTTCCTGAGTCGCTGTCAAAAGTATACGTTATGAACTTGGTTGATTTTTCTTCACCAAGACGTTAAGATGGCGAATAAATACGAAGAATGGCCGCTGAAAGACCTAAAGGATGAACTGAGGAAAGGGAAAGCTAAACTATCGGGAAGAAAACATGAATTAGTCGAGCGGTAAGGTGTTTTGATTTACATGTCAAATCGTATATACCTATTGACGTGCACCCCATTTTCGTGGCCTACAAACTTTTCGCATATTACTGAATGTTTATTTCCGATTTATTTAAAAGTTTCTGTCCCTAAAACGGGATGGATATTCAGACAGCTGGTCGTTTAGGTACAGGGGTGAAATCACCTGTTTTCGAACCAACACGATATCAGTACAGTGACGTCGCCAGTTCCGATCCAGTGTCAGTTCCGACCCACTTCCCAAAATATTGCTTTTTGTCATAACCATGATCACGCGAAATCATAAAACATTTGGTATATTTAAGCAAGTTGATCAACCTCTCAATCATGGTAAATTATATTATGCATTCACTGGTTTCGTTAGGAGACAGCTTTGCCGAACCACTCCATATACACGACTATACATCGGTCTAAGTACAAACACCATGACTCGCCGTTGGTCAAAAACCGTGTCGTCTGCCAGGGCTTCCGATCAAAGTTTTGATGTTTTGTTTCTCACATATAATTATCATATGTTACTATCTATCTGTCATAAATTTATTTACTGGGGTGTCTCTCTGAAGGCTACCTGCTCCATTGTTGACATCAACTGTCGGACCCAGTTTCGAACCACCATCATCCATGGATGACCAATCTGGGTCCAGATGACCTGAAAATGTCTTGCGAACGCAGCGTTCATTACGTAAAATCGTAACTCGAGTGCTGATTAGCATTTCTTCTCTTTACTTCGATATTCAGAGGTAAAATAAGTGAAAGAACGACTGATTTATCGTCATTTTCGAGTGAGTGTGCGCTTATTAGCCATCAGAGTTATTTCAGTGTTCAATATATCTTGCCAGTATGATCAGCTCGACCATATCACTATCACCTCCAACCCGCATTCTTTAACGTCAGATGTTCACTTATCAGACGAGGATATTCAAAATGAAATATCCAGCTAGGACCCTATTTGGCGGAAAGTTATCATGTTGACGATTACATTTGTTTATATCTGGGTCAAAGGTCAATGTCAAAATGAGGCTGGATCGGAACTGGCGACAGTGGGTCGGAACTCACACCTCTCATTAAGAAATGTAATTTTATTTTCCCTGCAGTTCAGTTTATCCCTAGCTAAGTTAGTTTGTTAATAAAGGCGATGGACAATTGTACGGCGATCAAGATAATGAATATGCCAATCAAACCATTTCCTTCTGAAACAGATGCAAATTTCACTTTAGTGGGTCGAAACTGGCGACTCATCTGTACTAAGTTAATTTTACTGACCGCTAGTTTTAGATTTGATACGGTGATCTGTCAGAATATATGTTTATATAGAAACAACAGAGAAAAAATTCTGTATATGAAACTATTCCAGGCCAGGAATGTTTTTATTATTATTATTGAAAAAAAAAAAATGGGGGGGGGAGGTAGAGGTGCAATACTCCTATTGAATACATCTTTTTTTTATCAGGTTGCAAGCATATGACTGAAATGATAATTTCAAGGGTGATGGAACCAGAGCATTGTCATGGACATTCCGCCATGAGAAGAGTACAAAGATTTGAACAGCGACTCCAGGGTAGAGTAAATATCCCTTCAATGACTATATCTGGATTGATTAATTACTAGTCATTGATACACTTCATTATTGCAATATGAATTGTTTGTTTGTTTTTTATTCTGTTTAATGCATAGCTGACTAGAAGTATGATCATCAAATTAGAAATACATGTATGGTAGTTTGTATGTCGTTGGCCGAACACCTCACCTATATTTACCTCACCTATATTTACCTCCATTAGTTTGCTCTCAATGGAAAGGAAGATTGATCTTTATTTGCAACGGAATGAATTTTCTGTTTACAAGTGAAATAGGCTGAGAGCACAGTTTAAAATATGAAATTCTGTTCTGTAACCGGTACTTTAGACTATAAAACTGTCACGTTTAACAGTATTCTGTTGGTCCTGTCTGTGTTTCTTGCCTGGCATCTACTGGTCTTCAGTGGCATCACTGGTCTGCAAGATCGGGCAGATCAGAATGACAGATTCCTTTAATGTAATTTGATACTAAAATGCATTTCTACTTCTCTTTTCAGGTAACAATAATTTGCTAGAGAATGTATACTGCCCTGATTGAGTTTTATCTAATATGAATAATTGTGTTTGTATTTCAATCATCTATAGGAACAGGCAAATACTGAACCCCACTCAGCATGCTCAGTGTGTGAATTGGTAACAGGATAATGGATTAGATTGGCTTGTGGACCTCATGTGAATACCAGTTATCCTCTCCTACGAGGAAAGGAAGTTACACCTGGAGGTGAGGAAATCTTATAATCACTGCATGTCTGAGAAAAAACTGTGATATCCTGTTCATTTCTAAGAGCTGGGATGTCCCACCAGTTGTGGGGATAGGGGTGCCAAACCAGTTATTTGTAGCTTATTTTGGGGAAAAAACAAAACATCTAAAGTTATGTACCCTGATTTTTTTTGTTATGGCCAGCCCCTTGACTTACTGTACATTAGGGGTTAAGAGTTTCAAAGTTGTTTCAAATATGTTCCCAGTAACAGATCCATATTGCCTTCTGATGAAATGTTTTATAATACTTTTTATACGCCCGTCAAATTTGACGGGACATGTTATGGGCTCGTCAACGCAACTCGTCCTAGAATTTTCAATGGATTCTTTTAATATTTGGTGCACCTGATCGGTACCATGTCTAGATGTGCATGAAGTTTTTTTCGGCCTGATTCGACGTTTTCTAGAGTTACTCCCCTTGATTTTGGTCTGAAATCCTTGTATTTGGTACCTTCTGTCTTCGTCAACGCAACTCGTCCTAGCGTTTTCAATGAATTCTTTTAATATTTGGTGCACGTGATCGGTACCATGTGTAGATGTACATGAATTTTTTTCGGCCCGATTCGACGTTTTCTTGAGTTACTCCCCTTGATTTTTGTCTGAAATTCTTGTATTTGGCACCTACTGTCTTCGTCAATGCGACTCGTTCCAGAGTTTTCAATGGATACCATATGTAGATGTGCACAAACGTTTTTTGGCCCGCTTCAACGTTTTCTGGAGTTACTCCCCTTGATTTTGGTCTGAAATCCTTGGATATGGCACCTACTGTCTTCGTCAACGCAACTCGTCCCAGAATTTTCAAGGATTCTTCTGAAATTTGGTACACATGATCAGTATCATGTGTAGATGCGCATGAAATTTTTTCGAACCAATTCAACGTTTTCTTTAGTTATCCGCCCTTGATTTTAGTCTGGAATACTTTTTGTTTGGCACCTACAGTCCTCGTCAACGAAACTCCTAGGGGTTTCATTGCATTCTTTTGAAATTAGGTACACATGATTGGTGCCGAGTGGACATGTGCACAAACTTTTTTCGAGTTGATTCAAGAGTTTGAGTTACTCCCCTTGATTTTGGTCTGAAATCTAAATTTGACACATACTGTCCTCGTGAACGCAACTCGTCTCAGACTTTTCGATGGATTCTTTTGAAATTTGGTACATATGGTCAGTACCATGTGTAGATGTGCACAAACTGTTTTTGAGCTGATTCGACGTTTTCTTCAGTTACTCCCCTTGATTTTAGTCTGAAATCCTTGTATTTGGCACCTACTGTCATTTCGACCTAATTCATCAGGCTGATGAGCTTATTTTTGCAGCTTATGCTAACAAAAATTTTGTTTTAAAGTTACTGATACATGTATACATAAGTGCATAACCGGGAGTGAGGGAATATGCACCCCCGCAGAGTAAGAGTAACTGGAGTTTAACTTGCTCCTGCAAATACCACTCCATGCCCTTATGTATCCCCCCCTCCCAAAACCTGATTTCCAAACCTGCCCACACCACTTACACAACAATGATAGCTTATACATGTACAGTATTATGACAATTGCAACAATACAAACAACATACAGTCCAGAAAGGTTCATTTGTATGGTTAACCTTTGTCTATAACAACATTCAGGAGATAAAAATGCTGTTCGTCAACTATATGTTTTTACGGGCGTATTTTGGGTTCAATTGAACTCTTGTTTTATTGTGTTTTAAGGTGGCTATGTATGGTAAAACAGGTCCCTGTTTGTACTGCAGTCTTCACGAATAGTGACGATGGAAAAAATCACAAGGTTGTATTTTCTGGAGAAACAGTATGGCAACAAACTTCTCCCAACCCAGACCAATGTAGACGCACCTCTCCCAGGCTTTGTGTCACAGGAACTGGCTGAGCGACATAGTGTAAGTTGAAGTAAATTATTCATATCTGTTAGGAGAACATGGAACACATCAGTTCCACATCGCCAAGGTTGGAGGCTGTCACCTTTCCCCCCCCCCCCACCTCCCCCATCATGAAGGGGAATACAGAAATCATTTTTGTATTGCTGTACCGTGGATGATATCTCAGCTGCCATTTGATTGAAACATACATGAAGATGCTTAGTACCTTACTGATGTGCATTGTCACATTCTTTATGGCCCTTCAATATATGCTTATCCAGTCCATATCTTGAATACCATCAAACTGCCCACTATGAATCAGGTTTCTGTGACCTGATAACTTGGAGTTATAGAAGAATCGAGAGGTTTTCAGATGCACAGCTTCGTATATAAATTTGAAAAAATATTACTTGTTCTTTGATAGATCTGTATATCTCGAACCCTATGCTGTTAGTTATATGAACATAAAATGGTCTGATCAGCGTTGAGAGTGATCTGAATTTATTGTGTTTTGTTTTAGCCAGTTTTGTAGGGGTCAATGTTTGACTGCCATTATCATGAAACTGGAATATCTGTATGCTCAACCATATTTGTTTCCTGTATTAATTTATTACGATAGCTCGGGCATTCAGAATATACTAATCGTTTTTCATTGTTTGACTTCCAGGTTATGTTTGCAACCAGTTCAAGGGCACACTGTGGTCCAAAGGAGAGGCATCACTCAGAAATGGCATGATGCAGCAAGTTCGGGTAGAATCCGCCAGAAAACATCATTGAAGAAGCATAATCTCCACATGTCAGAAGAGCTGGTGGACTCTTCTTCAGCTTCACCCTCATCTGCCAACGACAGTCCCCCAAGGAATGCTAAAGGCCATCCCACAACAGGTGGGAAAAGACCAAGACAGATTTTTTAAACCTTTGAGGGATGAAAAAAAAACATTCTACTTGACACAGACTTTCAATGTGCTTCCCATTTTGTGCTCGGATGTTTTAAGACATGGTACAATATATATTTTATGCTGTTAAAGAATAAAAGGTGAAATACGCGTGGAGTTTGCTTCTGCTGGTGGTTATTTTAAGGGATGGATGATATTGCAGGAGGAATCGGGACGGACTAGACAGTCTGTACAAATGACATGCCCTTTCAGATAGAAGATGCCCACTCCCCCACACCCCAGGAGTTCTGTACAGATGGTGTTTTGTGCACCCTGCCCCATAATTTCCCCATTTGTGGGGATACTGCAGAGTGCTCTGCCCAATTCATTCCCCACTCCCAAATAACTACCCAGAAAATAACCCATTGTTGGTACATTCGGGGGCGACAACCCCACGCCATCCCCTAGGGTTACTGTGGAGATGTTGCCATACCTCTTTGTGGGATTTTCTGCCCCATATTGGAATTACTGCCTCGCAGATTCTCCACGTGGGGATATGGTGGGGTTTTCTGTTCCATGCTGGAATTACTGCCCCGCAGATTCCCCACGTGGGGATGTTGTGGGGTTTTCTGCCCCGCAGATTCCCCACGTCGGGGATATTGTGGGGTTTTCTCTCCCATGCTGGAATTACTGCCCCGCAGATTCCCAACGTGGGGACATTGTGGGGTTTTCTGCCCCGCAGATTCCCCACGTGGGGATATTGTGGGGTTGTCTCTCCCATGCTGGAATTACTGCCCCGCAGATTCCCCACGTGGGGATGTTGTGGGGTTTTCTGCCCTGCATATTCCCCACGTGGGGATATTGTGGGGTTTTCTCTCCCATATTGGAATTACTGCCCTGCAGATTCGCCACCTGGGCATATTGTGGAGTTTTCTCTCCCATGCTGGAATTACTGTCCCGCAGATTCCCCACGTGGGGATATTGTGGGGTTTTCTGCCCCGCAGATTCCCCACTTCGGATATTGTGGGGGTTTCCGTCCCATGCTGGAATTACTGGCCCGCAGATTCCCCACGTGGGGATATTGTGGGATTTTCTCTCCCATATTGGAATTACTGCCCCGCAGATTCCCCACTTCGGGATATTGTGGAGGTTTCCGTCCCATGCTGGAATTACTGCCCCGCAGATTCCCCACGTGGGGATATTGTGGGGTTTTCTGCCCCGCAGATTCCCCACTTCGGGATATTGTGCGGGTTTCCGTCCCATGCTGGAATTACTGCCCCGCAGATTCCCCACATGGGGATGTTGTGGGCTTTTCTGCCCCGCAGATTCCCCACGTGGGGATATTGTGGGGTTTTCTGTACCATGCTGGACTTACTGCAGGAATATTGTGGGTCTATCCCATACCAGCTTTAAATATAGTTTCCCGCATCATCCCCACATGTAGGGAACACGAGGGGCTGAGGTTGGGATAGTGCGGGGATTTAATTCAGCTAAGCAGCATGAAGAAACTCCTTTTCCATGACTAAGTCCAATGTGGGGATTTTACCAAATCCCTACACATTCCCCACATTGGCTGTCCTACACATTCCCCACATGATCCCTACACAGCTTGCCCGACATAAACCCCACAACTTCCCCAGCTTATTGGTTTGTAAGGGTACCTATTATCTGAGGGGCACTTTCTTATTTTGTCTAGTATGGAACAGTCATGCCAAGTTTGATATATTCTGAAAGAATACTGTTGAGAAATAAAAGAGTTTTTCGTGAAACACTAGGAAAAACAAAAAATGGCGATAAAGAGTGAACCAGATTAGCAGTCACTCGTAGCTGGATGTAACGACTTCGAAATTACATGGGCTGAAGTAAAAAATTTATATAGTAATTTAAAAATGTGTACTAACAAAAAAGCCATATTGGGCCCTCAGTGCTGCAAGACAGATTCCTGGAAGCTTTGGTTGCCTGTAGACAATTCGATCAAATGAATCGTAATTTATCAGAACCAGTAAAAACAATGGAATCGGCCATGACGATATCCCTGGGTGTTTACTACCAATTAATCGGACTCAGTCATATTCTTAGAATTTTAAGGCATTCAATATATACTACGTGATCATACATATGGAGAAATTAAAAAAAACTTCCGAAAACTGAAACGCTGCATCGCGTGTGTCTCTATTAAATTACACTTTACGTGTCTATTCTGGGTGCCAGTTAAAATCATGCATTCTTTTCTATCCAACAGATATCCAGAACTGTTCATGGTGCAATCTCGAAACAGATAAGTTCACGAGAAAAGCGGTAGGGCAAAAGAGTCAATAATTCCAACATGTGTATCAATATAGTAGTAACTGGCCCCGAGTGGTCTTTCTTGTATCAACTGGTCGGGAGGAAGACTTTGTAACTAGTTTCATGGACCAGTTGATGGAATTCGTCTTCCAATATCAAGCTTACAAATAAAAACAGTAATACTGCATAGAAATAAAGAAAGTATCATATACCCGTTTGTTCTTTTATGTACCTTTATGTCACTTGCCGTAGTATGTCGCAAGCGTCAGATCCGACATTCAATATTCAGCCGTCGTTCATAAAATAATTTCGCCAATAATCAAAAGACCTAGTTCGTATGACAGTTAGCATCAGTTCCAGATGTGTATGAGATAAAAATTATAAAAACACAAGATGGTTTCCTACAAGAGAGAAGCGGTCAACAATTTTCAGCAAGACATGATGGCGATGTGTGATGATGTGACCTGCCTACCCTCAAATCCACCGCCTGTGAGTATGCAGCGTATAAGATCGTCTTCCCCGCCAATAAGGCGGGCTGAAGAGTATGTCGTGACTTGCGCAGTATATCTTCGATGCACAAAGAGTCAGAGCGTAAAACGTCCTCGATAGAAAAGTTGTACGATTTGACACTAAGATTAAAGGATATTATACGATGAAGCAGCATTTTGGCCTATACGTTGTGCGGTTGAAATCGAAATAAATAAATGTCCTAAAAATAATTGTTCTGATAATGTAACGGCAAGAGAAAATATATACACAATACGAAAATTTCTAGCTCGATTGAGTTATGATCATAGATTTGACATGAAATCGAAATCCGCAACATGTGCAATTTCGTGAAAAAGGGTTCTAAACCCAGTTTTTAAACACACGGTTAGACCTTGGACCAAACAGGATTTCCAGCAGTGAAGATATAATGCCATCGCACATCATCATGTTAAATGGCGCTTTGGTCCAAGGGGTCCTTTGTGTCTGAATGTGTGTTTAAATGACTCGATATACACCATTCTTTTTTCACGAAATAACACATGCTGCGTACTTAAATTTCATATCATAACTATAATCTTGAAGAAATCGAGGTACAATTTTCACATATCGTGTACATATATTACCTTTTGTCGTTACATTAAAAAAACAAATAATTATTTTGAGGACATTTTATTGTTTTCGAATTCAACCCGTGTAGGCCAAAATGCCGCCTTATCGTACCATCTCCTTTCGCTTGACCCGGGTGCGTCGTGTTGGCGTCTTTCCAAATGATTCTTCTTTTCAGATCAATCAAACGCGACTTACCCATATACTCTAGAGTTTTCACCAATTATAGTCTACCATGTGATAGCTGTGAATACATTAAGCGCAGCTGTTTCCAGCAAGGCGTATGTTGAAATGCGTTGAAATATTGCCCATGACATACACGATATTGCATTAAATTATTTGATTTATCATGTCCCGTGTGGCGCACGTGACTGGTGAATTATCGTAAATACAATGATTCAATTATCTTGCTAATAAATTGTTGATAACTTTTGACTTCTCAAAGCTTTTGTTATACGTACGTCCTCATAATATATTGTGGTTTACCACTCGTACAGATTACATGCCCTTCTCTCTCATAGGGGAGATCGGGTTTGATGGTCGAACCCAAGGAGAGTGAATATCAATCTCTCGAGACAGGATTAATTACACTCAGTTTTAGAGGATTGGTTGAAGTCGTGTCTCAACCATATCACTCGGCCATGATAATACCCCAGCCACATGAGAGATATTCGGAAAGGATTCCCGTCTGAGCAGCACACCGCCGGAAGTGACATATTCTACAGTAAAATCGATATTTGTCGAATATTCCGATTGGTTTTCAATTCTGCATAATACATTTGAAACCTAACGTTAAAAAAGAATGACCTAAAGATTAAATTTTCCCGTTTATACGGACAGAGCATATGATAAGTAGTCCGCTCATGTGGAAAATTGAAGTTGTTCCGTCGGATACAAACTGAAGCGTGTGGGCGCGGGTTTTCCTATATACGTCATGGCCACGTCGTAAAGGTCATCTTTCTTTATTGGTGGCAGGGTTTATATTGGACTGAGCCTGTGAAACGGAGTATGCGCTGTGGGGAGGTTGGTCGCGTCTGCAGTTTCGGCGTCACTGTGTCATGTTGGTAATGGACAAGTAACGTAAACAGCGTCAGCGGACGCTAGCAATGGTGTTTCGTCCGTTTGGGGTTTTCGTATACATTTTAGCATGAGGTTTTCTATATATCTGAAATAGGACACCTTGAACGAAATTTATATTTCGATGTAATATCACCACAAATACGGTCACCGAAAACATTAGATTCGTTTTGGTTCAATACAGGAGGGAAGTGACTTCGAAAATATTAGTGAAAAGCATTTCATTCGCTAATATTTTGAGAGATACTTTCCTTCTGTATTATGCAGAGTTAATCAGTGGATCCCAATATCTTCGGTTCAAGGTGTCATATATTAGATATACCAGTACCTCACCCGTGCGATGATTGCCAAATTCTCTACCCCTCGCTCCCCAACAATTAAAGGGCACCATTGCTAAGATCGTATGACTACTCAGTGGACCGGGCGTATGCTACCCTTCTATAAATTTCTGAAACCCCCAGCTCCAAGTAACGGACACATTTCTGATATCATATCACTATCCAGTGGCTTGGATAAATGTTACCCCCATACACATTTCTGATCCCTCTAAATTAACAGGGCACCATTCCTGAAATAGTATCTCTACCCAGTTGCACGAATCCAGTTGCATGGATGGACGGACAGACGCACACACGCTCGCACGCATTCGGCCCTTCACGTTGTTCATCGTTTCAGGGTGGAACATGATTGTTTTTTTTTTATTGCTAAGGAATACGGAATAAGTTTTTTTGATTATGGACGCTGAATTTCTTTAATGGACAATACCTGAATATTGAGTGACAGACTAGATGCTTGTATTGCTACATTTTGATACACTTCCATCACAACCACAGTACGTTGAGCAACAATCGAATTTTCATTGCAACGTCGTACTGTGACGTTATACAACAATCGGAGCAGAATTTCCATTAAGACGTCGTACCGTGACGTTATGCGACAATCGGAATAACATTTCCATTAAGACGTCTTACTGTGACGCTATGCAACAATCGGATTAACATTTCCTTTACAATGCCGTACCGAATAAAATAGAATCTTTATATTGCTGATCTCAGCGCCTTACAAAGAGCATACAATTGAATTTATAATAATATTTACAACAGTATTGAGGTTTTGCTGATAAGATCGACAATATACCTCCCAATCAATGAATAGACAGATCCCTGGTTAATAATGTTTTACCCACACCTCCTGTAAAAAGAATAAAGATTTAGCAACAACATATACAAATCATATCAATTACGGTTTCGAAGCTATATATTTGAGTGTAAGATACTTTAACGAGGTGAGCTATTTTTCTTTACAATGTATATTCATTGCTTCATGAACAAATTTTGCCAAAGCACAGGTTAATGTATGATTTTCATTACTCAATCACCATATAAATTTGTCAACATCTGACAAAGTGATAAAGTATACTGAGATTTTACTACCAGTAGTGAATAAAGATAATCTCATATCAGCGTAAGCTTGGCATCTAATTACAAAATGAACTTCATCTTCAATTACATCACAAAAAATACATTTTCTATTAATAATATCCACATTACAATATCTGTCCCGTTCAATACTGATTTGGAATTTTCACGCATAACGACCAATTTTTAAAGTATAAATTTGAGATGCACCGATAAACTGTATTACTTAGCTTTCGAGCTGACATGGAAAACAATCTTGGTGATAAATGAGAAAGAAGAATTGCTTCGATTCCTCCTATACAAGAGTCAATATTCTGTCGCTGGAGATCGCATGATAATGCATACGCTTCTTCTAATAGAATAGTATTACTTAAGGATGGAAGTCTTGTCCAGTATTTAATAGACATACTGGCAATATTTAAGAAGACTGACAATCTGCCAAGTTTCCCTCCAACTGCCAAATTAATTGACTTAGAATGTACACCCAAAATATGTTTATAATATCGCAAAGGTAATTTTTTACAAGGTGCCTCTTCCAATAGTTTAACAAAATAGTCAATACCTTTCTGTAGAACTCTTTTCCCATCAATACCATCCCAGATCTCCGCACCACACAGGAGAATTGGCTTAACGGTATGATCAAAAATATGTAAGCTTGTCTCTATATTTGGCTGGAAGTTTGCAACTGACTTAGTGAGGTGAAAAACAGAATTCAGACCTTTATTGTACATATGCTGCTTAGCTTCTGAAAATGAAACGTACTGACTCAATACTGTTCCTGAGTATGTGTAGGGGGACGTTATGTGAAAATCGGAATAGCATTTTCATTAAACGTCGTAATGTGACGTTATGTAACAATCGGATGAACGTTTCCATCACAACGTTGTTTTTGTACTTTGTGTCACTTTTGACTTCAAGCTTTTGAAACTTTGGGTGTTTTTTTTCTCCACGAAACGCGGTTCTTTTTGCGGAAAGAAATTTGCCTTGATCGAAGATGGTGACAGACTGGCGTGTGCTACTATGTTTGGTTCCAACACCAAAACCTAACGATTACCAGACAAAGTTCCATTTTTACTGCTGAAGCCAAAGCTAGTTTGATGGCCTTACAAAATATTGGGTGTTGGTATGGTATAGTATGGTACATGCAGATACTCGCGATTTCTCGACTATAGTACTGTTCCTCATTCGGACCACATTGGACACCTCAGTTCATTAAAACTGGATACCGATATGTTAATGTAAGCAGCTATCTTCAGTCCCACTGCACGTTGTGAGAATACCATTGTTAAGTTTCTTTTTTTATAGAACTGCTTGAATTTCTCATTAACAATGTCGACGTGAATTTCGGCAGTACCATACATGTATATCAACTCGGTATAGGTATCTCATTTGGTAGATTCCATAGCCCTTCTTATTCAACAAACGCCAAGTAGACGATTTACCAACACTAGACAATCCATATATTATCGACGCTGTGAAGCATATTTACCCCTAAGAGCCCAGATAAAACATATCTGGACCTAAATACCTTATAAAAGAATGAATCGGGTTTCGCTCACGTCGCCTCCACGACAAGAGAGAAGATTACTAGTTCGACATAGTCAACTATCCGTTTCCGGATAGCAATATTCTACACACAGCGTATACATATCTAGGTATATCCTGGTAGCATTTGCTGGACCATGTGTAGACTGTGACAGTTTTAATCAATGCCGCGGAATATTTCCGAAGAAACCTGAGGGTTATACAACCAAACACCTTCATTCCAAGTTTATCAAATTTTGTGATAAATATCGTACACCGACGGCAAACTACGACCATAGAGTGCAAGCTCTCTGAAGCTACGCTTCGTTACACGTGTCTAATTCTGCTGAACCCCGGGCTGACGTTTGCTATTTAGTGAATGTGACGTAGCGGGCTCAATAATTCCTGTTAGTATTCAGGTAGCAGGTAATGTATGTCTTCGAAATCGATACACGGTGTGTAGCAATTGAACAACTCGCTAAGTTTCTTGGATTGAAATTCCGATCTAATATAACAGAGAAAATACGAATTGGAGCTCTGTAGCAACTACTAGGGACACAATTATCGCAATTTATTGTGTCATTAGCAATTGCTACAGAGCTCAGGCTAACAGGATCAACCATTTGGAATAGATTAGTCAAATATACTAGGGCCACAGAGCTGTACAAGTACGGGTCATTCACTACAGACTACGCAGTATCAGATATAACATTGAATGGGCTGTTATTTTAATAGGGTGAATGTTACACGTGAAAACATCTCCTATTATTGCATATAATCTCGCATGGAAAGTAGATTTTTTGTAATAAAATTAATGATACGTTCTGCCCGATATACGATGCCCAATAAATTCCATTGCATAAATAATTTTATTTTACTAATCTATACCAAAATGACCCGTTGTATGCCTTATATTTGATACAGCCTGAATGACTGGAAGTATTCGTTTCTTTATTTACTTTATTGTACATGTAGGTATCCTATAGCTGGGTTGCTGGCCGAAAACAATAGGACAGTCCCGAGACGGAATTCTCTAACGACAAAAGGCGCGAAACGACGTCATGGCCCATGCGACGTCACGACGAGGTTAGAAAACGAGTTTTACAGGCGATGACTTCTGTTTGCAAATGCCTATTTAACTCCGAGACAATAACATCTTCTCAGTTGTTTGGATTTTCAGTATTTTGAAAGTAACAATGATGATATTTTTTCCGGTTTTACAGAAAAGCCAAAGTTAAAGCATTACCCGGTGCCTAACCTTGACCCGGCGTGAAGTGGGCAATGACATCGTTCCTATGCTTGCTGAAGAGTTCTATCTGGGGACTCTCTTATTCCATTTATTCCGTTGAAAATCATAAACTGGTTATCACTGTTGTTTCGTAGTCCCAATCGATTCATCGTTGAGTTGAATTAACGTTACGGTAAGTGGTCTGGTGCGGTGAGATATATCAATTCACTAATGGCAATGATTCAAACGATCTCTCATGTGAATATGAAGGTTAATTGATTTGTTTACCAGCCTGAAAGGTCAAATGTAGCAATTCACCAATTTAGAGGTATTCTCCGTTTTATAAAGAGCTGAAGAGGGAATGATGACACAAGATTGGAGTCTATCGCACTTTTCAACAATTTTCGGCAGCCTATATTTTTTTAAATATCCAATAATTTTCCCTAGTCCTATCATAACATCTTTAGAATTTTGTTAATGTTCTATATTAGAAAAAAAACATGTCTTCGATACTCGTCATATTTGCTGGTGTTTTGCTCGATTTTATTCTGATTTACATGTGTGCTGGTCAGCTCTCAGAATTCCCGAAGATCGTTCACACGTTTTCTTTCAAACATTACGAGTAGTACAGCGGCTAACCGGCCAATTTGGCTAGAATTGTTCAAATTCTGATAGGATAGAAGCATGAAATTTGGTGTAGTGCTCTGGCACATGTCGATCAAATGACGTTTGGTATCCAAGATGGGAAGCAATGGGAACACTCTCAAAATGGCCGCCATTTCCAAGATGGCGGCCAAATATATAGCCTTTAGCAAATACATTTGGCCAAAGGTGTTCAAATAGAGATAGAAGCATGAAATTTGGTGTAGCAGTACTCTGATACATGTCGACAAAATAACGATTGGTACCCAAGATGTGAACCAATGGGAACACTCTCAAAATGGTCCCCATTTCCAAAATAGCGGTCAAACATATACCTTTTAGCAAGTACATTTGACCAAAGGTGTTCAAATAAAGACAGAAGTATGAAATTTGGTGTAGGGGCACTCTGATACATGTCGATCAAATAACGTTTGGCACCCAAGATGGGAACCAATGGGAACACTCTCAAAATGACCGCCATTTCCAAGTTTGCCGCCAAACATATAGCTTTTAGCAAGTACATTGACCAAATGTGTTCAAATAAAGATAGAAGCATGACATTTGGTGTAGAGGTGCTCTGATACATGTCGACAAAACAACGATTGGTGCCCAATATGGGAACCAACGGGATCACTGTCAAAATGGCGGTCAAACATACAGTTTTTAGCAAGTAAATTTGACCAAAGGTATTCAAATAAAGATAGAAGCATGCAATTTGGTGTAGAGGTACTCGGATGCATGTCGATTAAATAACGATTGATATCCAAGATGGGAACTAATGGGAACACTATCAAAATGGCCGTCATTTCCAAAATGGCCGTCAAATATATAGTTGTAAGCAAGTACATTTCTCCAAACTGTTCAAATATATATAGATTCATGAGATTTGATGGAAATGTGCTCAGGGGTATATACAGTGGAACACGAATGGTGACCGCACTAATTGTGGGACGAGAAATTATGGATATACGAGATGGAACCCATGCTATCTCATCGAAATGAAAATTTTTCCAAACATGGCGGCCATAGAGAAAAAGCCAGACTCGAAATGACTGATAATCGGTTATTTAATACTTATTGAGATGGGCGGAAGGCGACGTTTGTCTGAAGCTAAATTTCAAGAAGCTCTACAGTGGTACAATGCCTCCTCGGAGAAAGTTGTCAAATAAAGTCAATTCACTTGTTTGATGGTCAGATTGTCAATATACACAATGGAGCAGGAGTTTGCATTTTGTTGGCAGATATTATAACGCAATATCTTTATCTATCTGTCGTTCAATGCTGGACACCCCGGAATAACAATTACAGTGCGCTTTATCCGGTTGTCCCATTTTGATTTTCAGCAATTGAATTTACCGGTAATTATCATGTAAGCTATATGAATTGTGATATTGGTCACTATGTCACGATACACAAATTTTTCAACACCAGGACGGCTGCACACTCTGCCGAAGTTATATGTGTATCTACGTACATTCTGAGAACTATTCGATGAACGACTAACGAAATTCTGTGTTCCACATGAATTGTTTCATCATTCAATCATGTCGATGACAGTTACCAGCACAGTAGCAAACGGAGGTACATGGGAAACTCGCGTCAAAGCACTTGCAGAGTCCACGGCATGCCTTTTTACAGCCACAGCGAATTATTTCCTGACATATTCGCAATACAAAGGACCACAGCATCAGAATCAACAGTCCGTACCATAATACAAGATTGTCCACCATGGACAGCATGAGCAACGTGAAGTAGGATCCTTGTGGACAATCTCGTATCATGATACGGACTGTTGATACTGTGTTGTGGTCCTTTGTATTGCGAATATACAGACTCAATGCAATGGCATTATGGGTTGTAATGGGTACTGGAACGAATCTGCGGGACGTACCAACACATACTGCGACAAACTTACTTGGACAGGACAAGTGTGCCGCTCTGTCATTCTTCCATGCAGTAACAGGATGCGATACAGTGTCTTCGTTGTGTGGACGTAGCAAAAAAACCGCTTGCGATGCTTGGAGAACGCGTCCGGAGATAACCCGTCTTCCAACGCCTGTCGTCAATGCCAACTAAAGTCACAGACGACGACTTCGCTGAGCTAGAACGGTTCGTTGTGCTGCTTGATGATCGTACCTGCCCATCCCATAAAGTGAACCAAGCACGACGGTTGTTGTTCTCAAATAGCACTCGGTCATTGGAGACAATCCCTCCGTCTCAAGTTGCCCTACTAGAGCATACGAAGCGCATGGTCCGTCAAGAAGGGCACATTTGGGCCCAAGCAGCAATTAGACAGCCGATGGTTCCAAGTCCAGAAAGCTCTGGCTGGGATATATGCGATAAGGGGTAGACTTCCAGATGGACATCCTTTTTTTCCATTGCATTGAGTCTGTGTATATTCGCAATATAAAGGACCACAACATCAGTATCAACAGTCCGTACCATGATACGAGATCGTCCACCAGGATCCTACTTCACGTTGCCCATGCTGTTCATAGTGGAAAATCTCGTATCATGGTACGGACTGTTGATACTGAAAAGGCATGCCGTGGCGAGTTTGCCATGTACCTCCCTTTCCTACTGTGCTGGTAACTGTCATCGACAGGATTGACTGATGAAACAATTCATGTGGAACACAGAATTTCGCTAGTCATTCATCGAATAGTTTTCAGAATGTACGTAGATATACACATGTAACATCGGCAGCGTGTGTAGACGTCCTGGTGTTGAAGAATTTGTGTATCCTGACAGAGTGACCAATATCACAATAAATATACCTTACATGATAATTACTGGTAAATTCATTTTCTGAAAATCAAAATGGGACAACCGGATAAAGCGTACAGTAATTATTATTCCGGTGTGTCCACATTGAATAACAGATAGATAAACATGTTGCGTTATAATATCGGCCGAGAAAATCTATACTCCTGACCCATTGTGTATATTGACAATCTAACCAAAGTGAATTGACTTTATTTGACAACCTTCTCCGAGGAGGCATTGTACCTCTATAGAGCTTCTTGAAATTTAGCTCCTGACAAAACGCCGCCTTTCGTCCATCTCAATAACTATTAAATAACCGATTATCGGGCCATGTTTGGACAAATTGTCATTTCGGTGAGATAGCATGGGTTCCATCACGTACAGTGCAGATCAGCTGAAAGGTTAATTTTGGCGCACCAATGGCGCGCAAACGAAGCGTGCCAACACAAAGGTATAGTGCGCCAATGCCCATGATTATCGCCTGGCCATTGTTCTAACTCTGTTGAATGTAGTCCGTCGACATGATTGAACACAGGCCGCGCGCTATCAGCACGGCCAGACAATGGCTGGAAGCGAGCTGCGGGAAGAGCCCGCTAGCGAGGTCTTTGTTAGCGAGCTCAAGAAAATCAGTTAGGAGTCCACGTGGCGTTAATCGGCACGAATGTCTGCATGTAATTCATACCTATTAAATAACATCAGGTGTATGAATTTGTGTTACTGGCGAACACGTCGGCCTCGATCAAGCGTATTTGCATTCCATCTAAAAATTTGTGAAAGGAAATAGATTCAATATTTTTTTTAATCATAAACACCGCTTGCAAAATGGATTGTAATTTGTGCTTCGTCGGACACCTGCTTTCAAAGTTGACCCAGACTTGCGCGTATCAAGGAATAGCGTTTCTGGTATTAAAGTGTGGGTATTTGTTTATTGGAAGCTTCATCTTACGGCCGCTCCTCATACAGATATGCAAGTTCAAGTCATTCGTTTTTATATATTCAAAAATTCTTGCAAATTGTGTTAATTTTGACCATTCAAGAGTAAATGTCCGGGATTTTACTACCGGATTATGCAGTGTATAAATATTTAATCAGTGGGACAAGAACCGATGAAACGAATTATGCAATACCCGTACCTTTTTACTAGAAATCGGTTGATTAATTTGATTGAAGTCTGGTAATCCCTTTCTGCGGATTTGTCACCAATAAAACAGAACTCACTCCTCTGTGAAATAGATCAACCCTCATGAAATCTGGCGTCTACACACAACTCCGCTATCCAGACGAACTTTGGTACAAGTGTTGGATGCTGTCTGAACATGCTAAATATAGCCCCGCGCGACCAGTTTATCCCCACGTCGCTTTTCGCGGGAAAATGAGAACACGTGTTTGAAATCTTGCAACATATTACTGCGCAGAAGTTATATTTTACTGAACCGACAGTATGATTCGGCAGGAAGGACACCGACTGATGGGAAAATCTTTCACTTTAAGTTATAATCCATATTACTATGAAAACAGTACAGTCGACGGTAGTTCAATACGATTTCACTTGAGTACATGTACGTTTTTTTGATTGAAATTGTAGTTTAAGGGCCGCTTCCCATTCGGATTTCGCGGCCCATCAACTCAATGTTTTATTTGAATTTCGCGGTACATTTCTTTGTTTTTTGAATACCTTTTCCAGCGCTAAATATGTAACTAAATAAATGAATAAATAATAAATAACAATGAGAGATTAGTAGGAGATATAAATAGAAGTAAATAAGAATCGCTATGTACAAGTTCGCATGACTCTTTCATGACTTTTTCGACTACGTATATCATCGCAGGTTATTTATGCACAAATACATGAATGTACATGTTTAAAGTCTGCGGCGTATTCGTTTTGATCAAATGATAGATGAAACGAATTAGTATGAGGACAATACGTCTGGGATTAATCTGTTATTATTTTGTTGTTTTTTTTCTAGCCCTGCCGCTGTAATGTTAATGTGTTAATGCATACTTCCTGTCGAACAGAATAACGGATGTTATATTGTCAGCAAGAAAACAACACTGTAAAGGCTAATCATCTCGTTAAGTTTGGCCTAAACAAATGGATAATATAAACATAACAGTGCATTCTCTCTCTGACGGGGTAAAGCGATATCCCGCTTTCGTCCAACAAAATGCGCGTCTGTGTCTCATTTGAAAAGAAATGAAATGGCATTAACTTATTGTTTAGGTAGAAATCTCTGTTATTGTTTCTTTTTTGTTATTTAGTTGGAACGATGTGTGGGCCATAAGTACTTGTTAATTCTTATTTCCTCATCGGAAGTTTCGTGTGCAACCTTTAACAGTCGGGCGGTAACGAATAAAGAGCATATACAAGTATTTGTCATTCTCTGTAAGGGGCTAATTGATCTTTTGAATTTCTGTGTATATTTTGGTTAGGCGGTTGTAACAAGACAAGCCAAAGAGACAACTAGTCTGACCGAGCACTGCATGTTGCCCCGATTATGACCTCGACTCGCCCGTGTGTCTGAATTTATACGAAGCTGTATTCATTTGAAATGTTACGTTCAACCGTTTTACTGGCCGTTCTGAAAGAGGAGGCGGCCTTCGCAATTTGCACACACCAACGTTTTATGAATTCTGATAATATATTTAGGCATACTTCGACTAAAATTCACAACTGAATATAATATTTTAAAAAAAATATAGCCCAACTTGTATTCTCTCCTATTTCTATACTTTAAGCTATCTTTGGCGAAACTTTTTGTTAATGAAGATTATTCGTAGTCTCAACCGAATGTTCACAAGACGACCGAGTTTCCTTGGAGCGCAAACAAAAAATGATAGATAATCATTTACAGCATTCTTATTGAAGAAGTCAAATCTTCTATATATTTTTTTAATTACTTAGCCAGTAATTTAAACTGTAGAATAGATTGTGTTCTTGCCGTACACCGCCAGAGGGGAACTCTTTGAAAACAATTCAGTTTTAAGCGGTGACCGCTGTTAGCGCGCAATCCGGCAAGCGCCCCAACGGGGAGCCTTTGTTTACCGCCGACATGCTTACAATGGTTCAGTGGTTTGACCGGACTATATTCTGCCGGCGCGTGGCGGCAAGGGTCACATCATGGGGGGGTGTAATAAGTCTTGGTGATTAGGCCAGCACGTTGGCGCGCCATCAGTGCGTAAACCCTGTTCACTAATTGGAAGATTAAGCTGATCTGCACTGTATATCCATATTTTCTCGTCCTACAAATAGTGCGGTCACCAATAGTTTTTTTCCCTTTATATAAACCTGAGTACATTCCCACCATATTTCATGCATCTATCTTTATTTAAACAGTTTTGGAAAAATGTACTTGCTTACAGCTATATGTTTGGCCCCCATTTTGGAACTGGCGACCATTTTGAGAGTGTTCCCATTGGGTATCAATCGTTGTTTGATCGACATGCCTCTACACCAAATGTCATGCTTCTATCTTTATTTGAACACTTTTGGCAATATGTACTTGCTAATAGCCATATGTTTGCCGCCATTTTGCAAATGGCGGCCATTTTGAGAGTGTTCCCTTCGGTTCCCATCTTGGGTACCAATCGATATTTTATCGATATGTATCAGAGTACATCTACATCAAAGTTCATGCTTCCATCTTTATTTGAACACTTTTGGCCAAATGTACTTAATAAAAGCTATATGTTTGGTCGCCATTTTGGAAACGGCGACAATTTTGAGAGGGTTCCCTTTGGTTCCCATCTTGGGTACTAATCGTTATATTATCGGTATGAATCCGAGTACCTCTACACCAAATTTCATTCTTCTATCTTTATTTGAACACTTTTGGCAGAATGTACTTGCTAAAAGCTATATGTTTGGCGGCCATTTTGAGAATGTTCCCATTGGTTCCCATCTTGGGTACCAATTGTTATTTGATCGACACGTGTCAGAGTACCTCTACACCAAATTTCATGTTTCTATCAAGATTTGAACAATTTTATGCTTAACCCCTATACAAAAGTAAACGGGTTGAAGATAGAGATAGGAGATTTATATTTTCATAACCCTATAATACTCTAGATGAGAAACATATACGTAAATTTTATTTCACGGAAGCGCTTTTAAAGGAAAAAGATAAAAATCGAACGTGGGTATATCGCAAAAATTCCCGGCGAATTTTTAAGGTAAATAGTTCGCCATGATTTAAAAGGAAATGTTTTTCCAACTATACATTTCTGAAACGGGCATCTCTTCAGGTTTTATAACCGCCAAACAGAATGAATGAAAATCGGAGATATTGATATAGTTTTGTTGGATTATATTCTGATATGTGTGCAGTTTGCGTTGAGTTAACATGTGTCAGTAGCCAGTGCTGTGCGCAAAACAGCAGGGGTTATGAAAAGGATGTACAGGGACCATGTGGTCATGCCATTCAGCATTTCCACAGTATAGAAACTACGGTAAGGGAGTTCCTGTGGCAAAGACGCACCGTAATATCCTAACATTAGTCTATGACCTTGGACGGACTATCGGTATGATTCAATCAGAGTAGCAGCCAGTGGGATCATATCATAGTATGCATGTTCATGTTTTCTGTGTGCAAACAGAGAGTTAGTTATCGGAGGAAATGGCCAAGAGAATGTGCGACGAACAATAGGCTTCCATGAATAATCTGAATCTAATGTTAGAAATCCGCTTTGGATGATCTCGACATACTCACGGAGCAAACTGGCTTATTTCAAGGAAATCAGCGAAAGTCAATGTGCAAGATTATAATGGACATTCATGACGACGTACTAGGAATGATAGAAATCTGAAGAAATCATGTGATAAACTAGAATGTGTTTGTAGATAACAGGCGAAAAATGGAGAAATCCTCAAGAAAATCAGAAAAGGTAATAAAAATGTAAAAAAAAAACTATAAAAGAAGTCGTTCCCTATGGGCCACCGTAACATATATCTTTTCTCAGCAAAAGAGAATCCCGACGCTAATTTAAACGACTCGGGAAATCATTATATTTTAGACATAGGAAATTTTCCAGTTGAATATTGATTTATGGGTGACTCCGTTATAAGGTTCGGAGTTGTGATATTCATTTTAACCATGCTACAGCTCAGGTATCAGATCGTGATAACTTCTATACACATAAATGAAGATGGTTTCCAAGTATTATTTTAAACAAGCTGAGAAGTTCCTACCAGACTCATATTAATATTGATGTACTCCTTGTTTGGAAAATTTTAGTTTGTTTTGATTATCTGATGACTTCTTCCATACAAATGGTTGTTTTTACTTTTTACTAATTACAGGCTAAGAGAAAAATTACATCATTGTAGACTCCGCATAGAGAAATGGTTCACAACCGTCCAGGAATGGTCAAAATTAATTCGTCTGTGTGTTAGAAAATTAAAATGCGCATCCGATCTGTAATCGCCGAGCGGTTTGATCAACCGATGTGTTTCATTTTCTGAAACGTGTTTTGAGAACACTTTTGTCCTGCCTCGTACTAGCAATGCCATGTCGATGATGAACTGACAAAATGGTCCAAGGGAGGTAATGCTATACGCCATCTAGATAAGTGTGCTGCATATCAGCGGGTTATACACGGCTATATGTTGCAGGCTATGATGGTAAGTGTAGTACATAGAATCATATATGCTGATTCAATCTTTTAGGTAGCGTGCAAGATCTATGGCGTTACGTTTCGTACTTTGTGTCTAATTCCGCTTATCCCGGAACAAGGAGGCGTATGAACTCATGTATTTCAAGATCCTCATAGTGTTCATATGCACAGACACAATCAAAGTGTGAGTAAGATATATCATGCTCTAGATAACGACTTTACAATGAAATTCATATGGATTAAGAATACCGATCAGCGATACGGATTTGATATTTTTGGAACATCATGATGTCTTGCTGGCATCACTGTAAACTGTTGACCGCTTCGCTCTTGCAGGATACTATTCTAGTTTTATGTATACTATGATTCGGCGCTAATGCTTTTATATGAATTAGGTCATTGGATTACTGACAAGGAAATTCTTTAATGGACGACGGCTGAATATTGAATGATGGACTAGACGCTTGTATTTCCGCCGGCTGTGAGTAAGAACTGACGTTCCTGTAAGACAAACTCTGTTCATGAAAGCCAACGTTGTTTGGCGCCTCTTGCAGTTTCATAGAAACAATTTTCGGCTCATTTTTCGGTTTGATTTTTCAAATATTTTACTCTTGGAAATTTCTTCACAAAATCTACATTCAAGATGAATTAGTAAATAAGTACCTGGTGTGAATAAAACAGTTTATCCCCACTTTTAAGCACAGAAAAGCCAAACTTTGGAAGGAAAAATAGTACTTACTGGCACCCCATGTTGCCACCATTTTGAACCCTTTGTGCCCGGGGGTTCTGAAAATAGGCTTAAAATGTCCCCACGACGATGACGTTAATGTCTGAGTTGTTCGTTTTGCACTACCAGATAAAAGTTAGCGGGGAAGAAATCTCCGCTGGCCAGATGATTAAGGTTGACGTCTTCCGCGTACACTTCCAACAATACTTGTCTACCGATATGGTAGTACTAGTCACATATACCGACAAAGAAACTGTAACATAACCATGTCATTTTAGGATGACTGAAAATCAGCGTCAGATCCGACAATTTAGTAGCATATCTGACAGCAGGAGGTGTCTTATTATAATCTGATGCCACCGAGCGAAAAATGTCGGGAGAGGCGGTAGTCGGTATCTTCAATTATAGCGCATAAAGGGGCGAATATTTGATTCAACGGTTTATATGTGTTGTTTTCAGATTAAATATGAATGGATTAGTTCAAAGAAAGCAATGATTTCCTGTGGAATTTTCACCAAACAAGAACTCATCATAGGAAAGGAATTTCAATGCTAAAAAATGACAAATGTACTTTTTATATTGGTTTATTTACCTGGTCTTTAAAGTTTGTGAGAGTAGCAATCCAGCCACTCGAAATACATTCACAATTATGCGGGTTCGTTATATTTCATATACAAGTAACATTTAATGGTAAGTCCCCTAAAGATAGCTTTATATTGTAGTCCTACTTGAGAATATTAAAATACATTAGATATTTTGACCGCGTTGTTTTTCATAAGAAAGGGTTTTTTCGTATGAATGATATAATCTAAGAAATAATACGGATTCCAATAGGATATTAGCATGATTAGGGTTCAGACAAACACGTGAACTAAATATACATTCATAGACAAAAATGACCATGCTGAACATTCAATTTCTTTGCTTATACATTTATCATTTGTTATCGCTCAAAATTAGTCGCAGAGAAAGGGCCCTTCACCATCGAGTTTTGCTGAAATGATGAGTGAAAAATGACATTGTGAAAGGAGAAGAAAACACTGGGAAAAGCATATTGCAAATGAACGACCTATTTCGTTCGTATCCAAAAAGAGAAACGACTATTTTTTTGCAATGGCCAACTGATAAATCGGTATTAAAACATCGCATTATTGTTATTCCAGAACGCCACCATTTTGGCCTTCTTTCATCAGAATGTGTGACTTCAACCAGGCCAATGCACTCTCTAGTGGGAAGGTTAGAAGTGGAGTGTGGGGGTGAACCTGACTGGTGAAATACCTGGTTTGCCTTACCAGTTCTGTTGGACTAGGCGAACGCTATTTGTGACACAATGTCACAGTATATTTGGAACAAATGCCACTCAATCACTGTCAAATTATAGTAATACAGAACGATAAATATCAGCTTTAAAACTGAAACCTAGTAGCTATGTTATATACTTTTATATGTGGTGAAATCTAGAGAGCATCCAGATGACGTCACACAGAGGCACGCACTCTATATTTCGGAATTTTGCGATTTGAGAAAATTTAGCAATGGTGGCACTTGTGAATCTTTTCACTGTCTCCAAATGCTGAAGTTTCGATAATGGTTTATCCACTAAAAAAGATCGCCAAAAATCTTTGTTTATATTTTTGCAGTCTGGGGACATAGATCTTTCATTTGTAGTATGCTCTTCCCGAGTGTTTTGTTTCCTGTAAAAGATAGGAGAAACCTGCAACCCGAAGCGTACATTAATAGATGCACATTTGAGTTTTTCTGTCAGATAGCTGAAATTTTAGCTGCTGATCATCACATTTTTGAGGGAAATCCTAAATACATCATTCCTTTTCAACTAATATGAATGCTCTTTTGTCTACAACTGTCGGTTTTGTGGTATATATCAGGTGACTTCCGTTAAACGAAAGGTAACTATACCCCTTACGCAACCCGAAAATTGGAAATGACTCATACAGACGGTTGTTTGAACAAACTCATAGGACAATGCATGAACTCCAGACCCATCAACCCGATTAGGTTAAATCATAGCAAGCTTTAGGTCAGTTACTGTGTGAACATCGTTGTAACTTTAAAATCAGTTTCAAATTTAATGGTGTATGGAGAATTTGCCATCTTTCTTTCGCATAAAAAAAATAGGTTAGTTGGGTAAGTTTTTATTCTAGAAAATTCGTTTTTTTTATCTCGTACATTCCATTGAAATCTGCATAGTGGCTGGTTCCATTACGAGATCATGGATATACTGAACCTTTTTGGAGTACCCAGACACGCAGAAAGTACTTTACTATTCATCTTTATACTCTTGTTATTCCAAATATTTTAACTGTATTATTCGTCTGGTGTTTTTGGCTAATTTTCCCCGGACTTGTAATACATCATTCTAAAATTTATTTGTTCATTTTCTCGTACTGTGTCAATAAATGTAGCGCCTTGTAGTGAGATATGAGATGTCATCAAAACCGCTCCCGTAGGACTTTTGCCATAAAATAGTTTGTTTTGCTTTATCAAATGAATTTGTGGTCAAACTATCGGGAAATGGTGAGGTTCAAATTGATGATGAACACAATGGAGATCTTGCAAGGCGAGCGATGGTAACCAGAAGTAAGACACCAACGGAGGGACTTCATCTTACTTACCTTCGAGGAAGGGAAACCCATATGGTTCAAAATTTCGCATCTGTCTTCCTCCTTCAAGACCCTTTGGCATTAATGGGACAGATTAAAGACGATAGAGGAAAACTGTCTTCGGTGTGACAAGTGCACTGATTGGAAAACACATATGAATGTAGATCGAGCATCCTTAGGGCAATATCTGGTTGGATAGCCAATGGGGAGAGTCGCAGTTGGCATTCCAGGCGCCCTACCTCTTACGTACAGTGGTAGTAAGTATCTTGTAGTACTTGCAGATTGCTTCACCAAATGGGCAGAGGCACTCCCGCTGCCTAACCAGGAAGCATTTTCGATTGATAAGGAACTTGTAAACAATTTTATATGCAGATTTGGAACACTGTTACAGGTCTACTCAGACCAGGGGACAAACTTTTAGTCTTCGCTCTTCAAGGAATGTGTGAACTTCTCTTAATTAACATGGCAAAAACCTATAGCATGCGACCTTAATCCAGTGGGAGATTAAACAAAACTGTGGCAAGTATGTTGACAATGAATTCTGAAGCCAATCGCTCATCACAATGAATACGGACTTCAATCATATCAGGATTGTTAACCAGTCTCTTGCTGGAGGTGTCAACCTTGTTGCAAATTATGCACATACTGTTCTGAAATATGACTTGGGCATCTTACCTAAAACACAAAAAATAGCAAAGAGCCTTTCAAATGAATTTGTTACGTGAAAAAATGATCTCCAGTGGTATTCCCGTGTCTGTAAATAATGAACTACTTAAGTACCCTTATGCCAAGAAAGAACTACCACATCACAATAGAGAGGAAACCAACCATCTCCCCGTATTTCAAATCCCTGAAAAAAAGAAGAAGTATATGTCTAAATTTGTCACTTTCATCAAAATGACCTTGACGTCAACGTCAATCGTGAACGAAAATTGCAGATAACAACTTCCGCTCTCTTCGAAAGAGTATCAATGGACTCAGTGTCATCGAAAATCAGTAAACTGGCCCCAAGATTGTGAAAATCGGTTCACTATTAGCGCAGCTAGATGGGGGGGGGTCCTGTGGGAAAGGAATGCATACCCAGAAGGGAATCTAGGGCTCGGAAAATTTGAACCGCGTCAATTCTGAATAGTTCGTAGAATAAATTTTAGCACGAAAAGAGTACGGGATTACATCTCATACCACACTCTTTTATTTTCTAGGTAATAACTATTGAGAACTGATATTTCAAATAGTGTAGCACCTTCTGATTCGTTGTGAACCAGTTGTCATAGGCATCTTCGAGTACCCACGTCGAACCCGACATGCCAGCTTTATTTTAGTATTCAACTTCAAATGTGAACATGACCATAGGCGATCATGGATATATATATATATATTTCCGCTTCTGATGTATTAAAACAAAATTAATTGGCGTCTATCTAATTTGCATAATAATAGACGGCACGTTTTGTTCTCTATTATAACTAGGTAGCTCAGTTGGGTAATGCGCTATGTTTAGATCTCCTTTACAGTAATCTTGAGTTATAATAAATTTGGTTATTTATCGACTTTTGACTGCAACATAAAATTGATAAACTTCCGTTTGGTTTAGGAGTTAATGACCGCCTTAGTGAATATTATCGTGTAATCATTTTTCGATGTTAATTTTAGACCGTCAATCAAAAAACTGAACGGTGTGTTGGTGGGAGAATTGCTTGACTTGTTGGCAGGCCATGCTCGCATGTGCTTTCCGTTGACGTGATGCTGTCCACTGCGCAATGAATGAACCATTCGTCGCTCAGTTTTGTAGTACTACGTCGCAAGAGTGAGACGTCACCAGTTCGATGAGTGAATGAAAAAGATCACAACAAAGAATTGAAGATTATCGTGTGATAATCTTTGTATGTGTTGATGTCTGGACCAATCAGCGCACGGCTAAAACGTGAAACATGTAAGAATTGTTGATAACTTCTGTTGAAATATTTGGCAAGGATACGAATAACTGTTTAAGGGTTTGCAATTACTATGGATTTGAGATTGCAGGAGAAATTTATCCCCGGCAATAAAAAAATACCTTAGAAACCAGTCAAGCTCGAACCTATGATTGAAAGTTTTCCTATCCAAATCGCTCTTGTTTTGTAGTGTTTATTATTAAGCCTGATCGAATTGTTCAACATAATAAGGATTTCCTACTTACCTTTCCGAAGTGTCCAATTAGTGAGGTGTCGTCACCATATTGTGAGAACTTAGAATTAAATTCTTGTTCTTGTATTGTGATTCCTTTAAATTGTCTCAATTTTATAATTAGTGTGAACTCATTCATTTGGGTAAACTCTTTAGCACGAAGTAAATATTTGTACGGGAACACTTTGTCAGCCTGCCGGACTTCTCTCGAAATTTGGAAGATTTTTTAGAGGAAACCGCCCTGTGACAATAATGTGTTGATATTACCGTGAAACAGTAATGATCCGGAGTTTTACGGAGTTTTCGAAGTTGAAGAACTCTATAGCGCATCAGATATGAAAGACCACGAAACAAAATCGAAGGCTTTCTCAAAATATTTCAGGAGGAATAGATTCCGATATATTATATGGAGTTGTTGTATGTTGTGTTATCAGAATGGATATTCAGATTTGTCTCCCTTGCCAACAAAATTTCAGTGAAATCAGGAGAGAAAGTCTAGTGTACAGTTAGTCTATCACCAAGGGCAAGCTCTTATACGGAAGAAGTTATGGCTGAACTCGATAGTACAGACAGCGAGATAAATATATATGTGGAATTTTGTTCAAATCTATTGAAGGAGGCAGCAAATAATAGTCTTGATATATTTTCTTCCCTTCTGATAGTGTATTGTAGAGAGTGCTATTCATTTAACCATATCTGACCTGGGCTATTTGGGACCTGTCCGTGCCTGGTGTTGGTGGTGGGGCATTTCACCCCCCAACTCCCCCTAAATATTTTTCTTACCCCTTGAGCCGTGGGGATGAATCTAACCACATTTTATCCTTGAGTCTCATTCTTTTTGTTGTGGTTCCGGAGAAAGTTTGGTAGAAAGGTCTTTCTAAATTGACGAAATATTAAGAGATGGGAGAAATATACGACGTTTGAGGATTAAACAGTAACTATATGACTTCACTGGAAAGCTGCCCTCGGTACATCACATATAGACTAGAATACGGATGATTCTATGACGTACATGGTATCTCTGTCGAGCTTTTATTGCGAGTGTTCAATCTTTTATTGCGAGTGTTCCAGCACCAGCTTAAACGGAATTAGAATCGCTAGCTAGGAGGATAAAGCATAATAAGAACCAAAACGGATCCCAGTGATGATTTGTATCCCAGCCACTCTTTTTTTAAGCTCTTCATGTTGACTTCTTGAATGGAATGACCACGCGGCCGCTAGCACCGGCATATGCGGTATAAGATACAAATATTTCAAAGTGATACGGTAATAGCCCTATGAAGTCATCTGATGAGAAATGATGAACTTTGTGACCGTCAGATAGAAGAAACGACCCAAACGAGAGAGTATTAATAGAATGCAAGTTTATTTTCAGATCAAAATCCGTGAGGCCCGACGGCGACCAAGCGCTTCATTCTCCACCTACTTTACAAATCACAAAACTACAATCTCATTTATCTGTGCAAAGAGCCATGATACCATAGTACCGTACCATACTAAAGAAATATGACAGAAAGGTGTTTTCGCTCTACCACCCAACACTTGGATTTATTACCGTTATATTTGTTTGCCATGCAACAAAGGTTCGTGAAATTCGATCATTTCGTCATATATCCAGAGTTATTAAGGGGATATAGCCCACACAGGTATGTCCATGTGTATGTATTTATCACGAGGCATGACACAATGAATTTTCCAACCTCATCACAGAAAAGTAAAAGCCTCAGTAAAAGCCTCAGTAATGAAAATGGCGGTACGATGTCACTGTGGTATGGACAAAGTATACATGCAGTCACTTCAGTCTCGAATTTACTGTCACATAAAATTGGACTATACCCGGGACATTCTCGCTCCTCCAGAGGCACGCATCCACGATAACTCTGACTGATTTACCGCATCGAGTCCTTATGTGGGATGTATATATCGTTCAAGAATATACTTCCCGCCTTTCGATCCTCGTGATCATCAATACGACTAATCAAATGCCATTATTTTACTAGGCTACGATGCAATTATGGGATAACACGCAGGCGCACAGTGCCCTTGGATGTTCGTGCCAAATAAAAGAATTAAAATTTTAGTCATGCGCAAAAGACAGCCTAAATTAAAAATGGTGATTGTTCACCACAATACAAATGGTACCTGAACACACAAGCCTAATTATTATGTATGCAGCTGAAACGTGGGAGGAATACCGATGCCCAAGCGTACTGATCTTCAAGACAGAGATGAGATCTTCTGCGGGTCCAAAGACAAATTGTCAGGCTTCAGTGAACACACACTCGTGCACTGGTGTTGGCCAACGGGGGAGTTCGATTCCACCTGTCACCTTATCTGGATGGAGGAGGTAAGAAAGGAAGACCTGCAATGACAACCAAAGCAAATAAATTCGATATTAACTATGATTCAATAACAACACAGGTATACAACATTTAGATTGCGGGCTGAGTGTTCATTCGGTTTGGATGCCGACATCGAAGGCGGAAACTAACTTACACACGATTTATTCTATTTCTTGAATAACCCTTTTCCAACGGGATTTACATGTGTAAAGATGTTTGAGAGTACTACGCATCTTCTATACTATTAAAAGAGCTGGCCTGAAATATCCGTATATATGTTTATCTGTCACAGATAGCGCCCGTTGACATCCTTGCAAGTGGTTCAGAGCCACCAAACGTGGTTCACATATATTACGAAACAATACCTAAATGATAGTACCGTTAGTTCCACGATTCACCACTGAGGCGCGAAAAGGTAACTGTCATCTGAAGAATCAACTGGGCTGGTGGCATCCTTGCCAGTGGTTTAGAGCTACCAAACTTGGTACACATGTACTACGAGACAATACATACATGATGGTACTGTTAGTTTTGCGATCCACTGATTGGGGGCGAATAGTTTACTGGCTTCTGAATAAGAAACTGGGCTGGTAGACATCCTTGCAAGTGGTTTAAATCCACCAAACTTGGTACACATATACTACAAGACAATACCTACATAATGGTACTGTTAGTTTCGCGATCCACCGCTAGGGGCGAATAGGCAACTGGCATCTAAATAAGTAACTGGACTTGTAGACAAACTTGCAAGTGGTTTACATCCACCAAACTTGGTACACATATACTACGACACAATACCTACATGATGGTACCGTTAGTTCCACGATGCATCGCTGTCATTTCTACTATAAACGGGCTCATCGTCCGTCCATCCATTACTCCTTCTGTCCATGTGTGCCGATTCTCTGGCTGGGAGAGGGAGCGAAAAAGTTGCTTGGGGACAATAATGCAATACGAGGGTGGGGGGGGGGAGGGGGATAAGCAGCTTCTTGGGGAGGACAGGAGCTGGGGGAAGAGAGATGCACGGGTCTCTGATTGTAAAACTATTGAAAGAGACGGCTTGAAATATCTGCCACTGGTGAATATCCGTACGTTTGTCTGTCACAGCTCACATCTGCAGTGCGCTGCATTAAATATGATGGCGTATCCAAGAGTTGTAACCCAGTTCAGAATTCCGTCGCAACACTAACACTCCAAGTGTTGGGGGTTATCTATATTGTGAGTGTGTCTCTACGTATGTTTTTTTGTCTCTGGCTGTCGAATCTCAGGATTTCTGAGCCATACATCAATAGATAGATTATGTATCAGGCCTTTAAACAGCCGTGGTGTTACTTAATATTCTTCCCTGTATGTATTCCATATATTCCATTGTCTTCTTGATTACCCACCAACCGCTTCTATTAACGCTTTCCGCCCGCGCAGTTTCTACTTTATCAATATTGAACTCCTGCCAATTATTGCATTTATAGTGACGGACACCGTAAATTAATTAATAAACTACTGAAGTGCGTTATTCCTTCAAAGATAGTTTTTCCACGGGTATTCGCTAGTGTACTAGGAAGCAATAAACCTTATCCCTGACGAGGGTTTATCACTCCTACAATCACGTGATGAAATGTGCATTCACTCGTGTCAATTAACCTGAAATCTGACATAAAACGACAATAATTGACCAACGTTCAGCCCAGGTGTCGCAAGGGGTGAAGTGCTGTATGTAACTCGACGCGCCAAATTAATTGCTGACGGAATCAGCCTTGAGATCTGGGGTTGACAAAGAAATTGATGTATTGTTACATGAGGGAGATAGCAGGGTACTTAAACAGTATTGTGATCCTATGAAGTAAACTACCATTTATAAATTGTCCGGTAATGAAGGAGTGAGTGAGTCAGTCCATCCGAATCCTTTTGTCGGCAAATTAAGAAGAACCGTTGACATTAGAACCTTGATTTTTGGTATGAACGTGCATTAGGGAGTTTTTAACCAGCCAGTTCTGAGCTGACCGAATTCTGATGAAAATTTGATTCATAATTATGATTTTTATTATTTATTGTTGGGTCAGCGAGTGCACTGTCGTGCCCATCGGGAACCCTTGGCTGTATGTTTCACTGTGACTTTTGAAGGTTCCCTGACGTGGCATATCACGTTGGACACACCGGTTCTTGTAAAATAAACGAAGTTAAGAGACTTTGAGCCCGGTCAAGACTTGGATGGGAGACCTCGTGCTGTACTGCTGGGCTGATAGATGTCCAGGGTAATAGAAACTGAGGGCGATAATAGTTGCTACGCTAATGACTCACCAGCGGTGACATCTGGGAAAGTTAATAGTACCCACTGTCAATTAGAGACTGCTATATAAATTCTCTCGCGGTAGCACATAGGGCCCCGAAGTCATCTCTCGAGTACATACTTAAATCATATCAGCCACGTTAGCCACACTGTGAATAAATTAACTGTTAAATTAAGTGTCTGAAATTTATTATATTGTATTCAGTATATATGCCAGAGTTGTATACAATCAGGATTTGGTTTTGTATCTCAATGTATGACCTAATTCAGGGGCTATATCCAAATATCAACTTGAAAAAGATATTCCTTTCCAGAGAAGTTGGTTCGGGTACTTCAATGGCCGTAATTCACTTATGAAATCATCCAATCTTTCTAAATATTATCATTATGTTTATTATTATCAGAGGTGTTTTTTGTATTCCATTGGTATGATGTCGCTTGGAGATAATATTCACGTATTAATTGAACAAATATGAACCGGCTCATACTAAAGGAAGGCTGTGGGGAATATATGAACCCTCTGAAAGACGGGTGTATATTTAATAAAGGATACAGAGATCTGGCTGAAGAAAACGGCCATTTTTTTGTATTACTCAAGTTAAATATTCGAAATTAAATCTTCTTTCTGTTGATTTTTTTTAATTTCAATTCTAAATAGTGTAATTTTAGGTTTGAATCTATTTTGCTGAGTTCCCGGTCTTAATTACCTTTAGAGGTGTGAAAATTAAACAGATTATTGTGCTCCCGCTGACAACCGATTAACCTGTTGGTCGTTTGTGTATTGTGAAGGTAAAATGCTATAGACTAGCCAGGAAATCGCCTGCTTGCATCAATTATATGACTGCTGCAAAGCGTGGGCCGACGGATGAAATATTATCTACCTTTCCGGTTTCCTATGCCAATTATCTAAAACTAACATATCTAAATATTCACAGAAAATTCATTTCATTTTCCGTCTTACGATATGTACGTTTTGTCCCTACGTCCATGGAGCCTACTGAGTCTTAGTAGGCTCCATGCTACAGCTAACCCAGTTACCCATACAAAAACAATATATATACAGTATATTTTACTTGTACTTTGAGAAATCGTTTAGCACTTTATGTGACCAGTGAATGAATGAATGAAATCGGCGTGATCAGTGTGTCTTGAAGCGGCTATGTAGATAAAAAAAAGGGTTGTGACATCTACTCATAACGCACTGACAGTTTGCTCGGACAACCCGTCGAGCGGTGACCGTCAAGGTGTGCAACGAGCTAGTTCCAGTCATTTCTGTACGTTAAAATCGGATTGAAAACACTATTTTGGAACTATACCAAACTATAATTTTTGAAATAATTATCCCTCGATACTTGACTTTGATGTCCATTTGAAAAAAAATATCTCCGTATAAAATTTGAACGTCAATTGTAAAATTCCTGACCACCTAAGCGCCTTTTGCCTTTTCGATCGATTTCTGCTATTCTTTTTTTTCCACCCAATTTATATGAACCTGCTTTATTTCTCGAATAGTATTTATCTTAGAGACCTGACATTTTGTGTCATTATTTGATACACTATGTACCCCTTAGAAGTCTCTCAGAATTTCGATACTTATAATAGTTTGTTTTTAAATCAGCTTCAAAGTTTAACACTGGGAGTTACTCGATTTCATAGGAAAAATTTCTATTAAAAGTCAACAGAACAAGAACTAGACCAAAACTTAAAACAACTGAGGCACAGATTTCCTGTTGGAGTTGTCTTCTGCCAGATATGATGATGTATGTGACGATAAGGGGAATTCTTTATTGAACATAGCCGTTTTAAAAAGAAAATGTATATATTTGGAATCCTTGAGGAATACTCTTTCAACGGATATATACTTGGTCATAGCTGTGAGGTTTTTTAGCTGTATATAGACAAATTCAAGAGGGTATATAAAATTGTTTGCAGGAGGGCTCTGTATCCTTAAATGTTTATATCTCCCTTAAATATTGTCGAATCTGTCTAAACTTCATTTCCGACTACTCCGCACAATTGGCAGAGTGACGTCGTGTCAGCATTTGTTTGAGTTTATTTCATTCAACCGATGACAACAAATAGGGGCCATATCAAAATTACTGATAGAAATAAAATGCTCCCTCCCGCAAAGACGATATGGATATAATTACATTTTAATGATTATTGATTCAGTGTGTCTAAACATTAATCAATATTCAGAATTGGTCAGCATGAGTAAAAGTAAAGTTTATATCGTATACTAATCGTATGATATCACATGGTCTGCATTCAATTTACAAATGGACACAAATAAATAGGTGATGTCGTGTTACGAGAGATTAAATGGTACCATGGAATAGTCAGTTCCATTTCACTATTCTAGTGTACCACGTCAGAAGATTACTAGAAGGTAGGATTGAGTGAACATGGCTGCTGAAGACAATCATCGACGTGCTGGTGAACTGAGTTTTAGGTTGTTGACCTAAAGTACGTTCCCGGACTGATCACGTGGGTAATGCATTGAAAAGAGCTTTGCTAATCACAGAAGAACGAAGTGATACGATACAAATCAGTCATGCGTGGTAGATCAGTAGCTTTAGTACAGAGTGGCTTATCTGTTGGAGTTACCCGATTATAGTAGTTGGAAATCCCCTTTGAACAGCAGTAATAGCTGCGAAACGAAAGTTTCTTTAATATATGTATCTTTTTTCAAAAAACGCGAACATCAAAATCTCTCTACAACACATCATACGGGGAACTTTTTATCCTGGTTTAGTTTGAACATATTTCTACTATACTTCGTACAACAGATCCGGGATTACACGTCTAAGACCAGACGCACGGATCATGCTTACTATGTGGCGTTTTGCGGAACTCGAATACACATCTAAATCTCTCCCATCATTTGAGCTTGGCCTGCGCTTGTCCATCTCATATTATCAGACTTGACCCCCTCCCATCCTCAGCGTAACCGCCTTTCGCTGATTTCAAGAAGAAAACTTCACACTTGAACCATAATCCCCATCATCCATACTTTTTAGGAAATAATCAAGTTATTCGTTTAACTTTTCTCGCGTTCATAGCTCGATATTGAACACCCGATCAGCTATGTTTTGGAACGTATGAGTCTGATTGGTTACAGATAGGCGCAGTCAGCGGATAGTAGGCCGTAATTAAGGACAGAAGGTTAGTATGGACACTTGAAAAATGGAGTCTGTTTACATCATCAAGAATCAGTTCAGCATCAATAGTAATTAAATTGACATCTTGAGGTCAAACGACTTGCCTTTTGCAGATTGTTATCAGATGCTAAGCATAATGATGAATATATTTGTCGCAATCAATTGGAGTAATATGCAAGACGTGGAAAAAACTGATGACGTCAGTCGCGACAGCTGATCAGTGCGTGACCTCTCTTGCCGGAGGCGTGTCGCGACTGACCAATCAGAATTGAGAACGAAGCCCGCCATAATCTAACTGTTCCTAGATGGACGGACAGTTACGTTGGATTTTGAATCACCCGGCAAAGGTAAAAAATTGCACAAATTTACTAATTTGACGACGGAAATATATAAAGTGATACTTGTAGAATATGCTGATGTATTTTGTTTGGCGGTAAACCGTTTATTTCTCGATTCACTCAAAGTCCGTTTCACACCTTGATGTGGATTTATATAAATCATGGGGTTATATATAGAGACCCCATATTTCGACACTTCGCCCTAATACTACCACACACACCCCCCAAACTCTTGTTTTGCGGGCCTGTGGTTTAGACCAATAACAGAAAAAATCTACGGCGATTAATATACACTTACCCTCATTTTCGGCAAAGTAAAATGAATGTCTGTAGTGGGATATATCGTCCGCTATAGAAAAAACTGCACCACTTTGGAACTCTACATCCACCCTGGGTAATACCCACCATATCCATAGAAATTCATGGAATAAATGAAAATTATCTTGGCTCCCAGACTAGAATCTCCAACAATGTCTGCAAAGGACTTGGTAATACTTGGAAATTCTCTATGGGCGTCGAGAGGATACATATACCAGATTTCAGAAACTGCGAATTCTTCACTACCGATGAAGTGACAGATCACGTCACCTTCACGAGAATTCTTCTCGAATACATCCCATGATCGACATGAATTTCTTTGGTCCACATGCCGCTAGTTGCCCCTATGTAGACAGGTGCCTAGCCATAAGTGCGCATCCAAACGTATCCGCGTTTTCTCTACTACTGATACTGTCCTGCATCGAGGATGTCGATAGGCGAGTAGTCTGAACGTTGTTGTGACAGCCGACGTCTACTACGACAAGATCAGTTTTTTTCTCTTTTCAGTGATCTCGATGTTTATTTCTCGTACACCGATTTAAATTAACAATTTCTGCAGAGATGCGACTATGAAATTTCGAGTGACAAGAACCAGAGGAATACAGTCACGGTTGCTTCTGATTGAATGAAGCTCGGATCTGACATTAGGGATCAAACAGGTCCGAGCAAATATCTGTCATTATTATATTTATTAGAGTGTATCCCTATCCCAATTGTAATGAGATAAAACTGCATATTCCATGGCCACGTGTGTGTATCTTGCCCGCTGAAACTGCATATTCCACGCCGCTTACAACAGAGATCGCCTCGTTCTCTCGCTCGCGCTGCGTACAGCGGACTGCAGGGTAGTTCAGCGAACTGAGTTTAGTTGCAGAATACAGCAGAAATAAACATTTCTGCGTCGAATTTTAAGTGGGATCGTACTCAAGAACATTATTGGAGAAACTAACAATCGTCGTCGAACAACTGTACATGTACATGTGTACGTGCTTTGCGAGATATAAGCGACTGAAACCACGAATCAGTGAAAATTATCTCCTGCATCATAAATTATGTTCCACGCGATTGCCCATGAAAACAACCCTTGCAAAATAAAACATCCACCAACATTTTGCTTGCGGGATAATAGCACAGAGTTAAGTTGATAAATATAACAATGAAATTATTGTCTTGTTTTGAACGGAATGTGCAGATTTGTTGCCCCTCGTTTGTGCATATTCACCTCGCATATCCATATTGAGCCATTTTCAACACCCTTTGGTGTTGAACTGGCCTCAACCATCACTTGTTAGTGTTCGCGCAGGTCCACACCATTTCTTAACACCACTTTATCATGTTAGAGATAAAATGGACGTAACAAAGGTCGTTTTTGCTTAATGGCATTTCTCTTATTCATCATAACGCTCGAAAATCTTCAAGTGACTTACCTTATATATTGTTACATGTCGTGACTGATTTTCCAATGAAAGTGTTAACAGAGAAAATATATGTCTATCCGATGCGAATATATATGTCCATGATCGCCTATATGGCGGAAGGTTCTTCATTTGATATATTTTGAATTTATTGGACAAACGACCTTTCTTCCCTCCATTTTAGAGAGGTGGTTCTTTCTAACCTGTTTATGGGGTTGACCAGATCTGACCTGCACAACCCCAACACCAAAAAAAGAGTGTTGGGCCAACACCATTTTTCTGACTGCGTATGTGTGTTTAAAATTTCACAGAAAATAGTTAGCGCCTGTGTAGAACTAGTAGATCTCTCCCCATCAAAGAAGAACACATCTAACTTCAAATCATCTAGGATGCCGACATCGACCAGAATATGTAGCACGTGACTGGCTGACGAGTCGGTCAACGAAGTGTCAAATCGTATCTTAAATACTTGGGAAGGAGCACGTTATGCTTACAACCACGAACATCTCACTATGTATTCTTTCCTGGGATCTTTTCTGTCGAGCCGTCCCGTTTCAACTTTTGAATGTCGTTCTGGCACGTATACACAATCTCACGTTTATACCAATAAAGTTACATTATCCAAAAACGCATGTGTCCACGCGCCACAACATCATTCGATCTTCGAAAGAAAATCGAGGAGGAAATTAAACAGGTGCGACAGAAAGACCCATGAAAAAAGTACCTGTTGAGAAATTCGTTGTTGTAAGCATAATGCGCTCCTTTCCAAGTATTTAAGGTATGTGATTTGACACTTGGTTGACCGATTCGTCAGCCTAGGAAGATCGTGCACTATATTTTCCGGTCGATGTGTGCCTCCTAATTAATTAGAAGCTTGATCTCTCCTCCTGTGGGGGAGAGGGGGTGGGGGTGGTGATCTACTAGATCTAGCAGGGGTCATTTGATTGACTGGTGGTGGCGGTAACGTGTTTGCTGAGCGTTGTTGTATCGTTAGCTCAGCTGCCCCTTCGACCTTGTTCTTCTTGCTCTCTCCCTCCCCCCGCCCCCCACTGTACTCCTGGATTCCCCTCCTGTCTTGCCCCTCTCGCCCGCCTCTATAGCCCTGTTCTCACTGTCACCCCTCTTCACTGCTCACTGCTTCTCGCCGCTTGCTCCTGACTCTCACTCCTTTGCTATCTCTTCCCGTGTACCCCGTCCCAAGGCCTCCTATTCCAGCTCGACAACGGCAGTGGTCATGCCAGTCAATCACTGTTGGCATCTGAAACAGGAAGTCATATACCAGAACAAATTACCCCTTCCCAATAATAATACAACATCAACACAGACTTTATGGTTTAAAAGATCACATCGACGTAAGCAAGTTTGCGTGATCCTAAAAATGACAGCATGATAGCAGTGTGCATCTTATGCATACGCAGACACTTCGAACACAGCATATGAAATTACTATTTAAATATTAAGAGTCAATAACGTCAAAGCAGCATTGAGTTTGAAGGAATTGAAAATAACCTGTTCAATTTCCTTTGTCAGAAATCGATTCTCGGAGAGTGGGCGACTCCCCGTTAGTGCCACAGTAAATCAAACTTGAGATCCAGTAATCCGTTATAACGAATTACGAATATGTTATATCGAATTACGAATCCGTTATTACGAATTACGTTATCCGCTATATCGACTTTAATGAATTGCGTAATACGTTGTAACGAATTACTAATGACTGGTGGTGGCGTCGACGGATTACACAAAATCCGTTACAACAGAGGGGGAATTACTAATCCGTTTTAACGAATTACTAATCGGTTATAGCAAATTACATAATCCGTTGTAACGAATTACTAATCCGTTATTACGAATTACGTAATCCGTTATAAATAAATATAAAAAAAAATCGTGATTGGCTGAAACGTTTTCGTCTGAACTTCGTTGCCCGTCGACGGTTTTCCAAACTGCAGGTGAGTTCCACCGAATCTCCAACAATGTTTGCGAAGAATATGGTACTAGTACTACCTTGGAAATCCTTTATGGGCGTCGACAGGCTACCGGATATAAGAAAGTGCGAATTATTTACCACCGATGAAGTGACAGGTCAAGTCACCTTCACGCGACCTCTTCTCGAATACATTCCGTGAACGACATGAAATTCTTTGGTCCACATGTCTCTAGTTGCCCCTATGTAGGCAGGTGCCTAGTCGCAAATGCGCATCCAAACGTATCAACGCTTTCTCTACTACTGATAATGTTTTGCAACGAGGATGTCGATGGGCGAGCAGTCTGAACGTTGTTGTGACAGCCGACATCTACTACGCCAAGATCTTTTTTTCTTTTCAGTGATCTCGATGTTTATTTCTCGTACACCGATTTAAATTGACAATTTCTGCAGAGACGTGACTATGAAATTTCGATTGACAAGAACCAGAGGAATACAGTCACTGCTGCTTCTGATTGAATGAAGCTCGGATCTGACATTAGGTATCAAACAGGTCCGAGTAAATATCTGTCATTATTGTAATTATTAGAGTGTGTCCCTATCCCAATTGTAATGAGATAAAACTGCATATTCCTCGGTCACGTGCGTGTATCTTGCCCGCAGAAACTGCATATTCCACGCCGCCATGGAATATACACCAAGGGGAGATAATTACAACAGAGGTCGCCTCGTTCTCTCACTCGCGCTGCGTACAGCGGGCATCAGATCGGAGTTAATCACTTCCGGGTCAGTGCCCTACTGACCTACTTTGTTTAGAAATTTGATTGCAGACCTTTGTGGATTTTATTAGGTGGAATTTTTCAGCATTTCTGATAAATTTGATATTTCAAATTGCAGATGAGGCTTCAAACTGTATTCCCGGTGTTGATTTGAACACTGGGGGAAAGCATGGTGGAAGGACACATGAGGAGTGAAGGTGAAAAGGCTCTCTGTTTACAAGTTGAATGACATTCGGTAACACCACTGAGCTGCCAATGGCAGCAAGTTGAAATTTCCATGGTCAGCGTCTGTCAAGACTTCCACTGGTATTGTCCCACAAGGTAAATATTGACATGCCAGGTGAATTTATGCATCGTGACTCTTCTGGAGTAAAGGAATTAATAGTGAATTGGTGCCTGTCACCTGACATTTTTACATTTGACCAGAGCACTTTAAATCGTCGCTGTGGCTAAAGTTTTGACTTGATCAGCCCAATTTTTTCCAGGCTGACTCATGAACAACATTCAAATATTGAGATTATTCAAAATTTAAGCTATTAAATTTCTAATTAAATTAAATTATTATTCAAATTAATTTTTATTAATTTAGTGGGGTGAAATTTACATCATAGTGATAATGATGGATAATATCAGTTGTATTCCTACGCCATTTTGTTACAAAATGGAGAACTTTTGGAGAAAATATAGGCAAAAATGGCTGATATTTCAGTGCGCGGGTCAAATGGTCAATGCAGAATATGGCAGGGTCCACTCAATATCACTGGCAGATATGTTCAAATAAGATTTCGAGATCCAAGGGATTATAAATGGAAGAAAAGAAATGCACATTGATTCAATTATATAATCTTTATTCAAAATGTAGACCTCAGATCAAAGCTGGATTGCTCTCATTTATGTCACAATAATCTATGTATAAATTCACTCCATATCAACCTGGAACCACTTGAAATTAATAATCATCGGATCACCTGTAAAAACTCAGATGTTTGTTCCACACACAAAGAATATCCAAAATGCCTTTTGCATTTGAAACTTTAAGGAGGTAAATAAAATAATGATAAATGAGTCATTTATTAATGTGATTTTTTTTATGTTAAGTCAGTTTCCATATGTGTGGTCCTGTATGGCATTATCTAATTGTTCTTTTTTATAATCAGTATCTCCTGGATTGGCCTGTTTATATTTCAAATGCTGGTATATTTTAGCTCCTGTTTGCTTGAGTTTTCGCTTTTTCACCACAGGCCTGTTTCGATAGCTTTTATGGTACCCTGAGTCAATCTCCATCTGCTTTAAACTTTTTGTAGCTCTAGGTGAGAGGGAGACTTCCAAACATCCAACTTTGGCTACCATGGAGGCCCTCAACTTAGTGTTCATCCTGTGGATGGTTGATGATGCTCGACCAGGAAGATTTCTAGAGAAATTCACATTCTTGGGTAAGGATACTCTTATAGATCTGTTGATGGCTTCACATTTATGTGTGTCTGTATTGAATTTCAGTTGCATCAGAGCACTTTCACTTAATTTCATTTTCAGAATCTCCTGGAGATAAATTTGTCATTTTCAGTCATATTCCAATTGGAGATCTTGTGGGTAGCAAGCAACATGGATCGCAGCCACCAACTATTCGAATGACTCCCTCCACACACCAAAGAGTTTCTCCGACATCTCGAACAATCTCCAGAGTAACAGAAAAGTTTGGCCTCCAGCACTCTCCGAAGATGGTTTTTGATTTTCTGTAAGTTGCCACTATGTACTTTCATCAGCTCTTTAATACCATGCTGCATCTGGCTTTTACATCCTGCCCCAAGACTTGTTTGGCTTTCTTTTTAATTTCTTGTGACTTTCCACAGACCATATCATCACTAAACTTAGCACTGTTACATTTTCTGAACTGGGATCTCCCTAAATGAGTTGGGTCAGCCAGCTTGGTCACTTTCCACATGGGATGAAGGATTTGCATTCCAGCCTGCATCCCCTTTGCAGATGTTCCATCTCCATCTGTTGTGACATCTTGCCAACATCTCCTGCATGTCAATATCACTTTCCATGACCTTTCCCATCTCAAACTCTGACCATGGCACATTCGCAATGAGAGTTGTGGTGCAATCTTCGTGCCCAACCGGGCACTTTACATCGATTCCTTTTCCCCTAAGCCATGCACCAGTCCAACATAATTTATTCTGGAATACAGCAGCAACACTATATTTTCTGTCTGTTGATGTTTCACATCCTATAGCTATGGTTTGGGAGGCATTCTGTGTGCATTTTCTTGAACTTGTAATTTTGGTGCTGTTATATCTTGCATCAACAGCTCATCAACAGTTCATTTCAGCCATTGCAACCCCGCGCACTTTGTTAACTTCTTTTACGGCCTCTAGTTTATTTCTCATGTCTGTCTTATTCAACAGCAGCAGTTCCAACCATGTTCGCTCTCTTTTGAATCGCACTTCGGACTGGAGGAGGTACATACACTGATGCCAACAGTAACCTGGCTCTGGAATTCCTCATTGGTGTGTCTTGCAGACCGACTTGAAGGGATAAGTTGGTGGCAACGGTATTCGGTCCAGGTTTGTTTGTCTTGACTTCTTCAAAAAGTTTATAATGGCGAGAAATTCAACAGCAGCAGTTCCAACCATGTTCGCTGTCTTTTGCATGCCACTTTGGGCTGGAGGAGGTACATCCACTGATGCCAACAGTAACCTGGCTCTGGAATTCCCCATTGGTGTGTCTTGCAGACCGGCTTGAAGGGATAAGTTGGTGGCAGCAGCATTCGGTCCAGGTTTGTTTGTCTTGACTTCTTCATAAAGTTTATAATGACGAGAAATATATTAACACACTGCAAAGATTGGGGCCATCCCAAACCCCACTTTTTATACGCCCGCCAAAAGGCAGACGTATTATGTGATGTCGGTTTCCATCCGTGTGTCCGTCTGTCCGTCCGTCCGTCTGTCCGTCTGTCCGTCCCTCGTGTCCGGTCTATATCTCGGACAGTTTTCTATCTACAGTTCCAACTTTTGGTGAGTGGATACCCTACGGGGAGACGATGTGTCGCGTACCAAAATGAAGGTGAAGGTCAGAGGTCAAAGGTCACTGGCCCGAAAAACAGGAAATCACTGAAGTGTTCGCGTCCGGTCTATATCTGTGCACATTTTCTACCCACAGTTGCAATTTTTTGTGAGTGGATACGCTAGGTGGAGATGATGTGTCGCGTACCAAAATTGAGGTCGAGGTCAGAGGTCAAATGTCACTGTTGTCTAAAATGACGAAATCATTGATAGTTTTCTATCTACATTTCTAATTTTTGATGAGTGGATGACCTACGGGGGAACGATGTGTTGCATACCGAATGTAGGTCGAGGTCAGAGGTCAAAGGTCAGTGTGACTGAAAATTTCGAATTTTTTGTGAGTGGATTCAATAGGGCGAAATGGAAGTCTCGCATACCAAAAATTAGGTCAAGGTCACAGGTCAAAGGTCACTGTGACCCAAAATCAGGAAATTATTCAAAATAACATTTTGTGTCTCCGTAGATACATTAGGGGGACACGATGTGTCACATACCAAAATGTAGGTCAAGGTCAAAGGTCAAGATCACTGTGAGCCCAAAATCGTAAAATTGTCAAAAATCTTGATTTTTTGAGTCCATTGAGAAATTACGGGGAGCCGTTTTGTCATGTACCAAAATTTAGATCCAGGTCAATAGTCAAGGTCACTGTGACCCCAGAATCAAGGTCAAAGGTCAGTGTGACCGAAAAATCAGGAAATCATGAAAACTTAATAATTTTTAGTGAGTGTATTCAATGGGGGAAATGAAGTGTCGCATACCAAAAATTAGGGTAAGGTCACTGTGACCCCAGAATCAAAAAATCTTTAAAAATCACTTTTTTGTGTCAGTAGGTCAAGGTCACTGTGACCCCAAAATCAAGAAATCATTAAAAGTCATTTTCATATGCCTGTCGAAGACAAGGTCGTGTAATGCGTTGTTGCGTTCTGTCCATGCATCCATTAACATTTGTTGTCCATGCGATATCTCTAGTTTCAAGATATGGATTGGTACCAAACTTTGAGTATACCTTAATCGTATGGCAAAGAGTAGCCATTCATTTTGAGATCAGTTTGTCAAAGGTCAAGGTCACAGTCCCCCAAAACTGAATGAAGTTTAGCTGGCTATATGTGTTAGGTTGGAGTATTCAGATTTCTCTCCCCTACATGTATATGGCATTTGTCCTGTGGAGTTCTCTCCCATGTTTGAAACAGCTACATCTAGTTAAACTGTTGAAATAAAAACCATACATTCACTAATTTAACAGGCAGAGGGGTCTTTTATGAACTTCATACCTGTTTATTTACTCAAGAACAAAGGTTTACTTCATCACTTTCTTCTTCCTTCATGAAAACTTCTCTCGTCTGAAAGAAATCCATTTGCAGGAAAACTACTATTTTCTTGTGTTTGACTATTGTCGATTTCAGTGTGGGATATGTGAGCTCTCGGCTCTTGTTTCAAGATCAACTAGTTACCAAGAGTTAAACCCATTTTAGTTTTTCATTCATTATGAGATGTGATATATGTTACATTCTCAGAAGCACAAAATCATAGACCTTTCCCTGGATTGCTAGCTACCAATTGGAATCAAGGCTATTAAACAACCTTGAAATTTGGACCAATGTAATTCCAGATATACGGGCGTATATTGAAGCTCCTTGGGCTCTTGTTGTCTATAAGTTGATTAGTGCATCACTTTCGAACTGTCAGTTAATTGAGTATTTTTTCAAATCCTGTATATATTATAATCAAGCATTATGTGTGCTTCATCCCTATATTTTGAGGAGACCGTTATGAACTGGGCTTGCCATATACACGTTTTTTATTGTGGCTTATGGAATTGTGTACCATGTCCATCTGGTGACCTTTTATCCTCCATTGAATCAAGGGCATTAGCTTTAAGCTTTATCACCATGTTACCAGGCAGTAACATATTTTTATTTTCTTGAACTGCATCAGGAAATGCATATTGACTCTACTTCAACTGTGACATGTATGTGTATTTCGTAACCTGGTCTAGAAAAGGCATCTCCAAACTATGTGTCGATTCTGAACTCTTGGGTTATGCATCCATGTTAATGATGTGTTTTAGCCTACTTCTCTGACAATTGAATCATGTGTAACTGTATAAATGTAATCCTTTTCTGTGACCATATCTTATGGCTGTGTCTCCTCTCATAATAATACTCACGGGCGAAAGCCATCCGGCACTTGAGCCTTCCGGCACGAGAGCCACATGCGGGCGAATGCCATCCGACACGAGAGCCACTCGCGGGCGAAAGCCATCCGGCACGAGAGCCATTCGGCACGAAAGCCATCCGGCACGAGAGCCACTCGCGGGCGAAAGCCATCCGGCACGAGAGCCACTCGCGGGCGAAAACCACCCGGCACGAGAGCCACTCGCGGACGAAAGCCATCCGGCATGAGAGCCACTCAGGGGCGAAAGCCATCCAACACGAGAGCCATTCGGCACGAAAGCCACCTGGCGCGAGAGCCACTCGCGGGCGAAAGCCATTCGGCATGAAAGCCACTCACGTAACGACACCAACTGGCAGCTTAGTCTGACCCATTTCTTTAGCATTCACAGGCGAAAGCCATCCGGCACGAGAGCCATCCGGCACGAGAGCCACTCACATAATTACACCAATCGGCAGCTCAGTCTGACCCATTTGTTGGCCAAATAAATATATTTTATTACTCTATACCTGTGTTTTGTGTAGTTTATAGATGTACATTCTCAGAAGCACAAAATTGTGGACCGTTCTCTGGATTGTTAGCTACCAATTGGAATCAAGGCTATTAAACAACCTTGAAATTTGGACCAATGTAATTTCAGATATATATACGGGCGTGTATTGAAGTCCCTTGGGCTCTTGTTTCACTGGCTATGATCATTTTCAAAATATCAAGATCAGGGGAAGTAACTCTATGCTGCTTTATCACATCATTTCACATCTCAACCATCTTGTTGTTATCAATCATTTTCATGCCTTGTGTGTCATCAGAATTTTTATCTCTTATGTCTTTCAGATTTGAAGCCGGTTTCTTAGGCCGTAGTAATTTCATGGATCCAGGGATGCCGTCGGTGTCTGTAGCTTCAACTGTCCTCTTGTCTATGCTAGGTTTTGTAACGAAGATGAACTCATCTTGATGTAACCTCCTCGTTATTATAGCATTTTCAGATGATGGCACAGGGGCACAGGGGCACGGATCACATCTGAACTGTCGGCCACAGGATGTCCTTTTTAAAGTGAGTCAACTTCCTTCTCTTTTCACCCTTCATGTTGGTTAATGTAGCAGAGATGAGCAAGTGATCATCAGATGTGTTGGCATTGGATTTTATTCTCATTTTTATAAACTTTTTATCTCTGTTTTTTTTTCCAGGTGTTCCCTTTGCAAACATTAAAGCAGAATGTGTTGTGTACACATTATATGTTTAAACATGTTTTTGATCTCTCTATCAACATCAAGTTTAATAGCCGTGAGATAATACTGGGATGACCCACTGATTACACGGAAAAATTACTCACTGTCATGACGGACTTTTTTTTACCAGATGTAGCCTAACTAAGCAGCTTTTAAACAGATTATGTTTTGTCATATCTTGAATTCATTTTTCTTTTACTTTTAAATTGAAAAAAGCAAACATAAAAATTGAATTAAAATAGTGAAAAAATAATAAAAAATAGTCTTTGACATTTCTAATCAATGCTGCATACCTTTTATTATAGGCAGAAGGATAGTCTACTAGGTGCTTTTTACCAGATGAAAAAAAAATACTTAAAGGTTAGCGAGATATTGTACTTTTTATTTGCACCCCAATATTGTCATATGGGACAAAATGAGAGGAAATGATAAAGGGAGTACCCTTGTTATTTAGGTTGTGAAAACTCTATGAACAGTTTTATTTTTGCCTTCTCAGGATAGTTTGGGAATGGGTATTGTTTGTTCAGATGAGAGCATTCTTTATTTTAACAATGGTTCCATGACTGACAGGTATCAGATTCGAGTTGATCACGTCAGTAGTAGGTAGCATTGATTTCAGCGCAGTTTTTTCGGGCACCGGGAAATTTCGCCATCTGTTGGTCCATGTTAAATCGCAATCGGGAACCCTCAAAATTACGGTAAGGGAGGTAACTCTTGATGCCCGTGATGATTTTTGACATATTCCTGGGTATCTCCCCTGATTCGCACATTTGCATCTATACGGGGAATGCCTGTATGGGAATACGGGCCTATATTCCTCCGCGGTAATGCGGTCTGGCGGTGATGCGGTCGCGGAAAAAAGCTTCCGGGGAGAAAAAGTAGTCCCCAGACTTCAAATACGCTGCATGGTCCGATTGGGTCGTATTAGGTATCGATGTGAAGCATTCGTGAAGGGGCATCTGATGGGCTAGGTGTGGGGTTGAAATATCGTCATTCTGCGCATGCGCGGTGGACAAAGGGTATGGAAATAGACGTTTTGGGGTCTAGGTGGGCTACTAGTGGGTCGATGGAGTCATATGAGGTATCAATGTGAAGCATTCGTGAAGGCGCATCCGGTGGACTGGGTGTGGGGTTGAAATATCGTCATTCTGCGCATGCGCGGTAGACCAAGGGTATGGAAATAGCCGTTTTGGGGTCTAGGGCGGCCACTAATGGACCGATGGGGTCGAGTGAGGTATCAATGTGAAGCCTATGTGAGGAGGCATCCCACTGGCTGGATGTGGGGTCGGAATATCGTCATTCTGCGCATGCGCAATAGACAAAGGGTATGAAAATAGACGTTTTGGGATCTGGGTGAGCCACTAATGAGCCGATGGAGTTGAGTGAGGTATCACTGTGAAGCCTATGTGAGGGGGCATCCGGTTGGACTAGTGTCTCGGCCGTTGTCAACATTCTACGCATGCGCAGACAGGAAATTCTGGGAAAAGGGTGTGGAAATAGACGTGTTAGGGTTTAGGTGAGCCCCTAATGATCCTATGGTGTCGTATGAGGTCTTATTTTGAAGCTGTCGTGAGGGAGCATCCGTTTGGGCTAGTGTGTCGTTCGTTGTCAATAGTCTGCGCATGCGCAGTCTGGCCGTAGTATAGAAATAGACGTGTTGGGGTTTAGGTGGGCCACTAGTGGGCCGATTGGATCGAGTGAGGTATCAATGTAAAACATGCGTGAGGGAGTCTCCAACGGGCTGGGTGTGACGTGGAACAGACGTCATTCTGCGCATGCGCAGTAGAGAAAGTGTATGGAAATAGACGTTCTGGGGCATAGGCGAGCCACTAATCGGCCGATGGAGTCGAGTGCGGTATCCATGTGAAGCCTATGTGAAGAAGCAACCGCCTGGAGTAGTGTCTCGGCCGTTGTCCACATTCTGCGCATGCGCAGACAGGGAATTGTGGTTAACGGGTGTGGAAATAGACGTTTTTGCGGTCTAGGTGGGCCACTCATGGTCCGATGGAGTCGAGTGAGGTATCAAAGTGAAGCATTCGTGAAGGGGCATCCAGTCGTGGATGGGTGCATGTAAAATTAGGGGTATGACGTCACTTCCGGTCTGGGTGAATGGGGCGTGACCTGGAAACATGATAGGACATGTACCGACCTGTCTGTAGGGGTTTCCCCGGCAGAATTTCGCTGACGTCTGCGCCTGCATCCGGGTATGCATGAGGGTCTGTGTGAATGGGGTGTGACCTGGGAACATGATAGGAATGCATGTACTGACTTGTCTGTGGGGTTTTTCCCGGCACGGCCCGGCCCGGCCCGCCCTGGGCTACTCCGGCCGCAGCGCGCGCGCGCGGGTTCTCCGGCCGCACGCGCGCGCGCGCGTCATCACCGGCAGTGCGCCGGAGAATGTCGGGTCAAAAGGTCAAAGGTCACATCCAGGTCAAAGGTCTCCCTTTCGGCAAGGTTCGGCAACGATGTTGCGGCATCGATATACAGAGCTTGAACCCAAAAAGGGGATTGTAAATTAACCTGGGAGGATGAGAAGTTCCATTTGGACCAATCAGCGGTCGAGAAAATGAGCCAATGAGCGATCGATAAAAGAGCCAATGGACGGGTACTAGAATTTCGCTCACGTCTGCGCCTACATCCGGGTACTGGGATGCTTTCGCCTACGTCCGCGCCTACATCCAGGTTCTTGTACACCCGGGTAATGTTTTCTGGACATGGATGGGTTACCTTTGGCCCCATTCTAGGCCACTGATTGGCTAATACGGTGTTCAAAGCCAGTTTCATGCATTATGCTCATATAGAAAACACACAAGACAGGGTTTTTTGGTGAGATCTCATTTTTTTTTTATTCAGTAACAACAACAACAACGTGAGAACAACCACGTGAAAACTGAAGCCCAGAACAGGGGGCTTGTACATTGAAAGAACTGAAGCCCAGAACAGGGGGCTTGTAAACCTAAGCCCATATGGCCACCAAATCGGGCCAATATGAAGAAGGTGGGCCAATACAGGAAAGCTAGTCCATTACGGAAAAACATGGCTAATATGGCCCGGGCCAATATGACTTTCAACATGGCGATGTTGAGACTGAATGATCCTCGATTCGTGAACTTCTCCGAATGATGTCACTGTATTCTCATACTTTGAACGGATATTCAGTACCTTCTGTGATAATTGTCGATAAATCTAATCGGTACACAAATTTTGAAATCAAATGTGGTGAGTCATACTGAAATAGACTATAGTAACGCGAGCATGACATCGACTCGCCAAGCACATCACAGACGACAAAACAGTGATCCAACACTTACACATGTACAACAGTTCACCGATGAACGAAGCTATGACTAGAGTGATATTTTATGACAGAAGATGATGCCATATTTGCAGCTAGAAGAGCTAATCACGTGTAGATGGATACGACAGAAATTAGATGTAAACGAACCGCGTGGACGATGATGTTGGAAACTAGGTTCTCCATAGATCTTCGATTCCCAAATTGGGACTGGATTTGGATCAATTCACCATATTTCAAGGTTGCATTTTGCTTCACCATTCTCATCAAATAAAATTAGTATATTACTTTCATAATATATATTTTATGATTACAATTTCATCTGCTTCTATCTTCTCGACTCCCGTTTTCTACGTTGAAGAATTCCGCCCAGGTTGAAGCTGATCGGCCTATTCACCGTCCCGATTATCGCCGTCGATTATCGTTACTGTGTGGAGGGAATCTACTTTCCGACTATAGTGGTACATCGAAACCCCATTAATCGTGGTAAATAAGACTACTGTCAAGGAAGAAATATATATCCTCATTTGTACTAAAATTTTCCTTGATACATGTATTATAATCGATGAAAAAATAGGTTGTTGAATTGGTGAGTTATTTAATAAAAATGTTTTTAACCAATTGTTTCCATATTGGCCTGGCTATAGATCCTCGGTCAGCCGAGGTCAATACGGCAGACCTCGGACCTTTAACAAGGCCAATATGAAAACACTTGGTTAATAACATATAGTGTTACCGAGAAATAGTTTACGTCTGGGCTCCGTTGCCCGTCGACGGTTTTCCAAACTGCAGGTGTGTTCCACGCTATAGCGGCATACCACAAGCGATGCCATCAAACTAAATAGCCTGTATTTGGCGAATAACAGGGGTTAGAATGGGATGGGAGCTGCATAATCGGATAACTTGGGATGAGAGAATCGAATTCAATATACATGTGACGTGATAGTGACGCCACCGAACGTGAAGTATTTCCATGTTAAACAATTGCAAACAGTCTCGCATTGTATTGAAACTTCTCAAAGACGGCATAATTACGGATGGTCCAATATGGCGGCAGAGAGTGAAGTTGTGTTTTAGGGGCTCCGACTTTCCTGGCCCAGAACGTGCAGATAAATGAACCAAATGTTTAAATAATCGTGTATATTCGATCAATAGCTTCCAATGACGTTTCTCATGGATTACTGAGATATTCCGGCCTACGATGGGAATGATTTAAATGGATTTTTATTGAATACCAATAAGGGTGAACATCCAGTTTGGCAGCCATCTTGAAATTTGAGGTACTTTTCAAGTTTTTGAATGGAATTGGGTGACAACGACAAGAGAAGGCGTTCGTCAAGCAGCTCCTCTAATTCGTCAACGACCCAGACTCCAAAAAACCCGCGCCACGATCGTATTTTAGAAGAGTCAGCTCATTCCAACTCGGACTTTGAGGACTCATTGACGGGTAAGGGCATGGCACTGTCACAGGTAGGGGACCTTTCATCACAACTTATAGCGGCACTAAAAGACCCTGCCGTAATCCAGGTATTGTCTGAAAACCTTGCTGAATCCGTGACTAGGTCAATCGAGCAGAAGTTTAGCCCGCGCTTCGGCGCAATAGAGAAATCAATCGAAGAATTACAGACCTCATTAAGAGAGAAAGACGAGGTTATTGAACACCTGCAAAAGGAACTGAATGAGCAAAATCAGTATAGTCGTCGAAACAGCGTGCGAATTAGCGGGCTGGTCGAGGAGGCATCTGAAAACACCGACGAGATAGTCATGGGAATTGCAAAAAAAATGGATTGCCCTATTACTATCAATGATATTGATCGGACACATAGATCCGGGGAAGCCGCACCGCGCTCGATTATCTGTAAATTCACGTCCTATCGAGCCCCTAAATCGTTCATTACAAGGAGGAAAATACTGAAGGACGCCCAACCCCCGGGAGCCCCACCCATCTATATTAACGCTGGCCGGCAAGGCGCGCCAATTAAAAAGAGAAACGAAAATAGCAGACACCTGGACAAGAGACGGAACAATATTTGTCAAACATCATGATGACAAAATCTCACGCATACAGAACGATAACGACATGACCAGTCTCGAAACATCCTTGAGACTAGTTCTAGTGTTAAAGCCAGCTACTGTTACGAGGTAAATAAACACTTATGTATTACTAGACTATCTACAAGGTTTACATAATTGACCTTTCTGGACAACCCGCCATGAAATGAACATTCTGTCGATATGTTGTGTTTATAATCATTACCTTGTTTTTGAAAGTGTGATCGCGGGTAAATAACACAGATTTCCCGCATTTACTACTACTGTTCATCGAACATTAACGTACCGTGGATGCATCGTTCAAGCGATCTTGACGACAGGGCTTTGGTTTTATGAACTCATATTGAAAAGGTAATATCTTGGACAAAAGACTGAGAGTTCAGTAGCCTGCAACTTCCTCGTCAATTATATCACGTGAGTCTTACACCAATTTCAATGCGAACTTCACGAAGCCGTCATACAAGCTAATTGATTTCACTAATGATTGATCCTGTAAATTGCAATAAACTGTGTCAACGAAATTGATAACGTCATGTTAGGCAACATGAACAAATTAAATTGCATTAGCGTAATCATTGGTGTAACATGTGTATATAGATTATGCATTCATTCATTCCAAATATATTTCTTCGAATGTCCTGTTCTCGCATTAAAAATTACTCGCTAAATTAAATTCATGACACGTCTAGTTCCGATCTCAACAAATTAAAATCTCCATTTAACAGACTTGAAACACGACATGAATTTACGGTTAATGTATATCGATATATACTTTTGTTTTGTTCTATGCTTACCTGTTTGTGCAAGCTAAACTATTTAGGTTGACAAATTTATATGCCGAGAACATCTCTTCACGAGATTGTCAAGTACCAAGATCGAAATGATAGATTATTTGATTCGAAGTTGATTTTTTAGTCCTGCATGTTCGTACGGGCCATGTCCGTATGTACAGATTGTCGACTGGATAGCTATGTGTATATTGATTATTTTTCACGCGATTGTTCTTTTTTCCTTTTATGTTGATGTTGTGTTTGTCAGTAATATGCGGAAATCTCGACTGGTCAACTGTGAATGCTGTGAATTTAGTACTATGATATGTTTTTTGAAGATTGAAGCCCCTATCACTTGTCCTATTTTGCTTTTTCACAACTTCTTTTTAGGTGATATCACTTGATGTATATAGGGCAAGAATGGGGTGCTTCTACTTCAGAACTGGTCGTACCAAAAGTATCAAGAAAATAACACAAAGAGTATATTAAAAATTAAATATGGATATTATTGACTTTCCCACTCAGAAATTTCCCTCAACAAGTTTTTGCTTTTATGAGTTACCATATCTATTTTCTCGATATACATTGCTCTTACTGATTTGTCTCAGCATTATTTCCGTACATCCAATGGGCAATGCCATACCCCTAGGTACAACTGCTTACAATTGTTCCGTGCAGTATGGAAACTGTTTTTGCTCTGGCCTACAACTCGACTCGTCATATCTGACTTTCCTCCTTAACACATCTATATACACTTGTCACCTACTAATACTAAGCGGAGATATAGAATTGAATCCCGGACCCGACGTCAGGCCATTGTCTATTGTCCATCTTAATGTCTGTGGATTACGTTACAAGTCACTCCTTGTCCATACCGAATTAAGTGAATTTGACATAATTGCGATAACAGAGAGTAAATTAGACGATAGTATCAGCACTGAGTCCATACAAATTCCAGGTTATCATCATCCACCAATTAGGAAGGATCGCTTGACCCAAGGCGGTGGAGGGATAGTAATCTAAATTAAAGAAACAATAGTATATGATGAGAAAACAGTCTGGGTGGAAATTAGACTACAAAATAACAAATTTGTGCTGGGAACGTTCTATCGTGCTCCATCCGCCAGAGCAAGATATTGAGATATGGCTGTATGACCAGATGGACGAAATTGGAATAAAAAACGCTTTCAGCCAAACACAGATTTATTAGGTAATGACGTCAATAAATCAGCTGATGATATATCATCATACATACATTCGACATGTAAATTACACATCCCACATAAATCTATCATTGTACGACCGAATGATAAGCCATGGATGAATGGAGAATTGCGGACAATGATGAGGAAACGTGACCGCATCCACAAAAAGCAAAAACATCAAATTCGGATAACTTATGGGATCAGTTTCGGAAATTAAGGAATGAAACAATTACAAAAGTTAGACAAGCCAAAAAAGATTACGAAAACAAACTTGATATGAATATATCACAAGTGAACTGCGGAGACAAAGACTGGTGGAGATTAATAAAAGATTATACAAAGGGACAAAGAATGTGTAGTTTTTATCCCAACATAGTATACAATAATTTAGTATTATGTGAACCGTTAGACATTGCCAATGCTTTTAACAATTTCTTCACTGAGTTCTCAAATCAATGATTCAAATGCAACCTTGCCGCCAGTAACCCCAACTAATAATACCCTAGACCGAATAGTTATTACGCCTTCTGACGTTGAAAACATCTTACGAAATTTAAATATTAAAAAAGCTCACGGACCAGATGGGATAAGCAATAGAATACTCAAATATACATCAACCGAATTGTCTAAGCCCTTGTCGAATCTCTTCAACAAATGTTTGGATAGCGGAGTATTCCCAATCAACTGGAAACTTGCTAATGTCATACCAATCTTCAAAAAAAGAAACAAAAATGACATACAAAATTACCGTCCAGTTTCTCTAACCAGTGCAATCAGTAAAGTCTTTGAGAAATGCGTTTTCAAATACCTATTCAACTTTTTGATGGACAATAATTTGCTAACAAATTTACAGTCTGGCTTCCTTCCAGATGATAGTACAGTCTACCAATTGGTGGATATATATAACTTCATTTGTAAAGCTATGGACGACGGGAAGGAGGTGAGAGCCATATCTAAAGCGTTCGATAGAGTATGGCACAAAGGGTTAATACATAAATTACGGATTATGGGCATAGGGGGATCTCTATTAAAATGGTTCGAAAATTATCTTGCAGACAGACAGCAAATGGTCGTAATAAACGGGAAGAGCTCTGATGTGGAGGGAGTCACAGCCGGTGTGCCTCAGGGAACCGTCTTGGGTCCGATCCTATTCCTTATCTATATTAACGATATCGTCAGTGATATAAAATGTAATATTAGATTATTTGCTGATGACACTTCGCTTTACATTCAAGTTGAAAACCCAGTATCTACTAGTCAACTTTTGAACTCTGATCGCCAAAAACTATCGTCATGGGCAGACACTTGGTTAGTTAAATTTAGTGTGGAAAAAACAAAGGCTATGCTTTTTTCTCTGAAACAAAACCTGATACCTGGCCCGCATTTGCACATGGGTAGTACCGCGATTGTAGAAGTCAACCATCACAGACACTTGGGTCTTCAATTACAAACAAACTGTCAGTGGACTAGCCATATTCAATCATTGCTAGACAGGATTAGCTCCATGATTAACTGCCTAAGTAGCTTGAAGTACAGATTTTCTCGGAAATCCCTACACATTCTATATTCATGCTTTACCCTCCCCTTATTCGATTATTCTGATGTTTTATGGGACAGTTGTTCACAACAGCAGGAATTATCTCTAGAAAACTTACAATTGGATGCATTGAGAACAATCTCAGGATGTACACGGGGGACTTCGCATCGCCTTTTGTATGTAGAAACCGGTTTCATACCCCTTAAAGAACGCCGACGAAGACATAAGCTAAGATTTTTTTTATAAAATGTTAAATGGAGCTACTCCACAGCTCTCGTCTCTCGTGCCCACTCGAGTTTCTGAAACTACACATAATCCACTCAGGAATGCAAATAGCTTTATAGTACCTTTTGGAAGAACTGCTTTGTACACAAATTCATTTTTACCTTCCGTCACACGAATGTGGAACGAAATAGAACCCAATATACAGCAATCGATTTCTTTCCAATCATTCTGTCAAAAACTTTCTATTCAAGATAACGCGGTCCCTAAATACTATTTCATGGGATCGAGACGAGAGGTACAGATTATACACACTCAAATGAGACTGGGTTGCAGCAAACTTAATGTCCACATGTATGAACGTCATATTTCTGAAAATGCTGCCTGCTCGTGTGGTTATCCTTGCGAGGACCCAACTCATTATTTCTTTTTCTGTCCATTATATGTTAATATCAGACTGAAGCTTTTAAACGGTGATTTAAATTATACCATGGATATCAATACCCTATTATTTGGCAGCGATAATCTGAATTACAAAGAAAACGTTGATATTTTCAACAGAGTCCACGACTATATTTTCAATTCAAATAGATTCGTTGTTTAATTATATGGCCTATGTACGACCTAGTACCGCGCTTCGCATTATTCTTTTTAAAGTTGCCAGTCGTCATCTGCATTATTTTTCCTATTTTATTTTATTTATTTCTTCTTTTCTTATTGTGTATCCACAGTTCAATTCTATCACTCTCTGTGAAGTGTGTTATGTATATATTTTATTAACTTTATTGAATGTAACTTTATGTGGGGAGAAGTGTTAATATAGGCTTTGCCTGTTCACCGATCCCATTCCATTACATTGTTGGAATAAAATATTGTTTAAACCATATTCCTGATGACGTTTTATCCCACTTCTGTCCCATGATGCAATGTACATCCATGACAATCAAATGACAGCTGGGATAATAGAAAGACGGATAAAACGTCATCACGATTTATGTCTATTATCATAGCAATATTAACGCGAAATTCACCAAGCCGCGATCTGGGTTGAAAATCATTCTCCCCGGACTGAATTTACACTTACTCAAGACGTCAAAATCGTCTTGTGTTGAAAACCAGCACACAGTATAAAATGATTGGAATAACTGGCCGTCACCTTGAATGGGCTATACTGTTGCGTATTGTCAAAATCGTAGTCTGATGATATTTTGCGACATTTGGCCACAACAGCACATATTTCATTCTCACAATGTCTGAAAAATATTTAGGCACGTTTATCCTACACAGGTGACTCTTATAATCCAGATGTCCCACATATTAGTTTCATGTAAACTAGAATGAAAGTAACTCCGAAAAGTGTGATATTCTATATTGTGATATTCTATATTTCGGTACAGGTTATACCATCGTCAGGAATATACAGATAGCAGTTGTTCAAGAGTATATATACAGGGTGAATACAGTTAACCGTCCAAGCTGAACGTTCTGTATACAATGGATAGTGAGCAGTTTTACAAAACAATAAACCCGAACACAATTCTTTACATTATATCAAGCTATGGCTGAGACAAAGATTCTATAAACAATGACTTGAACTCATTTGAAAACAATTAATTCTTTAGATGCTTTCAAGCCATGATTGAGGTCAGGACTTTTTTCTTCTATAGCAATAGCTTCCTTGAACATCAACTCACTCCAGTGCCTGACATAGTCAATTACTTTAGTGCAAGGTAGTAGCACATGTGTAGTTGGTTTAAATTCCTTGACCGACCTGGTATTACGGTCTGGTAACAACATTAAGTCATAAATCTGCTGGAAAGCATCGCATTTCGTAACATGGGAGTGAATTTCACTATTAGGATTAGAATGTTCATTTAATCTGGTCATTAAACATCTTTCTGTTTGTCCGATATAATTTTCACCACAAACGGGACAGCAAAATCCATATACAATGTCACTTTTTAGAAAGTCCGGAATATAATCTTTGTAGGACACAAATGTAGATAACTTGCGTGTATTATATATAACAATAAACCTAGCGGCATCATTTAATATCCGTTTCATTTTCTTGATTTGTTTTTATAATTCATAATTTTTTTTATTTCTTTTCCTTAAATCACATACATGTGCAGTATCTGCAGTTTTACAATATATTTGCAAGCAAGTATATCTTTGGCACCATTCATAACAATGTATATTTCTCTGTCACTGATACCATGTACATAAAGACATCCATCATATTTTGTCCATTCATGTCAGACACAGTTCTATTTTATTTCAGTTAGTGCACGAAGAAAAAAACCCAAACAGTATTCCATCCACTACAAACCTAGTGAACGAAATATCCAAATAATTACTACGCATATGAGATTCTAATTTTCTTTTAAGATGAGCATCAGTCAGCTGTCATGGGTAATTCCACTCTAAATAAAAGGTGACAGGATGACCACAGACGGTTAAAAACAGCCCAGTCCCCATTTACGTAACAGTTATATTTATTAATAGTGTATAATGTTTGTAACTCCTTCTTGATATAAACAACGTTTGGCTTTTCCTGTCGTACCTTCTGCTTGTAGATCTGGTATTTTATTGCAATAATGATGAAATTCAGTATATTATTTCTTTTCTCACTCAATCCTAACATTACCGTTCTCACATTTAGCTTGATGCGAATGTTTGCCTTTGTCATAAACCACTCTTCTATATGTTGCCAAATTGGTCTAACTTTACCGCAGTTCCAAAATAAGTGTAAGACCGTTTCATTTTCCAGTTCACAGAAGGTGCATAAACTACTAACCTCGGGGTTAATTTATTTGCAAAAATATTTGTAGTCAAGATTCCATTAACTATTCTATATTGAAACCATATCAGCGTGGTGTCGTTGATGGTGCCTTTTGCTGTTATGTTGTTAAATACTTTCCATTCTTTTTCACTGAAAACCTACCCTATGGAATTCTCCCACTTTATATTTGCTTTTGATTTTTCGAAACAACTATGTGTTAAAATTTCGTAAAAAGTCTTACACCCTTTCATAGTTTTGACTAACGGAAATATGTGCGGAGGTATGAATGGAAGTATCAGAGGCTTGGTAAATTCTTTTATATCCAACCTACGCAAGGCCTTCTTCACAACTTCAAGTACACCAAGAAATTCTAAAAAGTTGGTGTCTACAATGTAAACAGCTTTGAACTCTTCATATTTCATAAATTGTCCTTTTGAATTTGTTAAATCATTCACAAACTTAATACCTTTCTGCAACCAGGGTTTATACATAAAAGGTCGGTTTGCAATTTTAAAAAGATCATTATTCCAAAGGAACTCCTTCCTAAAGGCATCTTCCGGACATTCTTTATACACGATATTTTGTTGTAAAGAGCTCCATGATCTTAAAACATCACGCCAACACTGATTTTTCATCGCTGGTATTACGTTATTTAACAAAGTATATGAACCGGTTTCCAAAATATTATATATCTTGGGAATTTCCATCAACAAAAAGTTTGTCCATTTCGGATCTGGGTGTAACATCCGTCTTAACCAAGACAACTTTTGAGCCTGGATAAATTGTTTTATCAATGGTATATCCATTCCACCATCACGGGCTTTCTTAACTGCTTGTTTTCTGGCTACTTTATCGGGTTTTGAACCCCACACAAAGACAAAACATTGTTTTTGCAAATCTTCTATTATTTTATCCGAAGGGTCCGGAAGAGATGAGAATAGATGGGTCAGTTTTGATAACATTAAAGATTTAAGTACTACAATTCTTCCTAATGGTGTTAAAAGTCTATGCGACCAAATTTTCATCATATTTTCGATAGTCTTTAACTTATCCTTATAGTTTCGTTCTACCATTTCAGCCAAATTAAGAGTAAACTGAAGACCGAGAAGGGTAAATGGGCCTTGGGACCAATCAAGGTGCCATTTAATATTATACTGCACATCTGAATTTGTTTTGCTACCTATCCAAATAATCCTTGTTTTGTCTGTGTTGATTTTTAAGCCCGAAAACCTGGCATAAAAATCAAAGACATTCAAACAGCAATTCAAGCTCTTTTCTGAACCATCGAGGATCACAGTTGTGTCGTCAGCGTATTGCGTAAGTTTGTATTCTATGTTGTTAATGCGTATGCCGTTAACCTTATTATTCATTCTAAGTATGGCAGCCAAAACTTCTGCACATATGAGAAATATGTATGGCGAAAGAGGATCTCCTTGGCGACAACCTCTTGATATTTCAAAAAAACGTGATGCAAATCCATTCACTATTATACATGACTGAATATTATTATAAAAAACGCGAATCCATCTCTGTATTGAGGGTCCGAAGTTAAAAAATTCTAAAGCTTTGTGTATATAGTTCCAGTCCACCGATTCAATCGCCTTCTCAAAGTCTATTAAAAGAAGTGAGTGAGTGAGTGAGTAGGATTTAAAAGAAGCATACCGGGAACTTGATAATCTACAGCGAATTGCATAGTATCCTGAACTAACCTGGTAGACTCACCCATAAACCCCCCCCCCGTCATAAAACCCTTTTGATCCTCATTAATTATATACGGTAATTTATTTTTGATTCTGAAAGCTATAGCAGTTGATCCTATTTTATATGAAACATTTAGAAGAGAGATCGGACGCCAATTTTTTAGTAAATGTTTTGGCTTTCCCTCTTTAGGTAAACATGTGATGACCCCCTGCTTTTGAGGATTAGACAGTTCTCCTGATGTATAAGCATAGTTTAAAGATTTCAGTAGGTATTGACCGATATCTGTCCAAAAGAATTTATAAAATTCGGAAGTGTATCCATCTGGTCCGGGACTTTTCTCGTTTTTTAAATGTTTCAATGCCTCAAGTAGCTCTTTGAGGGTAAAGATTCCCTCCATGTCTGCCGATTGGTTGTGGTCAAGTTTGGGTGTTTGTCATTCACGTCGTAGGTCTTCTAAATGTACTGGACTTGTTTCCTGCTTAGTGTATAATTTTCTATAAAATTGTTTTGTTTCTTCTAATATATCGTCCTGCTTATCAATTATGTTGCCGTTCTTATTCTCTATCCTGATAATTGTTTTATTTATAAAGTTCCTCCGTTCTAAGCCTAACAAATAACTACTTGGTTTTTCCCCTTTTCCCACCCATTTTGCCTTCGCCCTTAACATAATCCCATCGACCATAATCTTATTTATGTCCTCTAGTTTTCCATTTATATCTTTGATCTCCGTTATCAATGTGCCTTTATCGATAATATCTTCTGTTTTATCTAATTTTAATTCCAAGTCCACGAGTTTTGAGTTCAACGCCTTCTCTTCTTTATTTCGTTCTTTTTTCCTATGACTTGAATATGAAATAGTTTTTCCTCTAATATTTAGTAAAATCATCTCGAAAAGTAACTGATCGTCTATGCTCATAGTATTTTCTTCCATTTGACCTGGACCATCTATTTGTGTTTTGTATTGTTCTATTGTTTCTGCTATAGTATCTTTTACTATTTTAACATATACTTAATCTTTTAATAACGAGTTGTTGAACTTCCAAAATCCCTTCCCTTTAGGTAAATCGTTGAATTTTAGCTTCATGGTTATACAGGAGTGGTCGGATCTATAACTCGGATGGATTCCCGTATCACTTATCATGTGTAGTAGATTATGTGAAATGAGGAAAAAATCTAATCTAGCCTGTTTTATCGGTGTGGGTTGCCGCCAGGTGTACCTCCTTTCTAGTGGGTGGGTTTCCCTCCAAGGGTCAACCATATCAAAAATTTCTTTCATGTCTAAAACAGTTTGCCTAGCTTTAGGATGGTTTATTTTCGCGTAATTGTAAGTATCCATAGTTTGGTCCTGAACTAAATTCCAATCCCCGCAAATTATGTTGTGCTCATTTCCCCATTCCTCTAGTATGGATTGCATATGCTCAAAGAATTCTGGCTGATCTGAATTTGGGGCATATACAGTTATTAACGTGAATGTTTTTCCTGCAGTTTCAATTTCAAGAACCAAATAATTTCCGTTTTTCATATCTCTTTTTTTCCTTAAAATGTCATATTGAAAGTTATTGTTCATTAAAACTGCGACTCCGCGAGCATTACTGGAGAAGGAACTAATAAAAACTTCATACCCCCACTCCGATTTTATTTGTTTCTCCATGTTTTTATCAAAATGCACATCCTGGAGGCAGATTATGGAATAGTTTTTGGTTCTTAAATGTTGAAAAACATCTTGTCTCTTTTTTTTCTCCCCTATTCCCCGACAGTTGACTGATGCAATATTAATATTTTCACCCGATGCCATCTACTATACTATATGTGGTTGTGCAAAGGCAAAATGATAAATGTATAGAATCTTTACGTAGTAATAATGGACACTTTTGAAATAACATCGTTGCTACAGGTAAATATAAATGGTTATGTACATGTATAGGCATATAGTGGCGACTGCTATCCTTCAGAAAAGGTACAAAAACTTGGCTACCAATCACTGTCTTGCGACACTGCATGTTTGAATAAATATACAATAAAATATATAAAGTTATATACAAAACTGCAGAGACCATCAACATTTTGATTGTCTCTGTCGTCTCAGATAGACAACGATTCCGCCCAAAAACATGGAAATAAACGCATAAACTTTGCGTGTCCCTGCTGGAGGTAAATAAAGCCATGTCGAGTGCAATTTCCCGGGCTGAAACTCAGTCACAGCCGAAAAAACAGTCAACAAATCCATTTCCTCGACGACAGTAATTAGTTTGGTCTTAAATCGCAAAAATGATAATAATAATAATATAGGTATACCTTTATGTACATCTGTAATGCTATGACTCATTCCGTCAAACTACATCATATGTGTAAAGCGGAAAGCCGTTTCAAAATAATTTCAAAATAGTTACAAAATATTTTTCCGTAAAGGAGGTCACATGTAACGGGTCACTGAGAAATCAAATTGCTGAACAAGAAAAACGCGACTTACATGTTGATTGAAGACTCAAGTACATGTTCAGCTACTTCGCCAATCAAATTTCGTGATTTCTTACTCGAGACTCTTCTTGACCCAGCTGCCCAAGTAGTGTTCACCAGCGGTTAAAGATATCGTGACATCGATCACTGAAGTGTGCGAAATCAACAGCGAACGTTCTGACATTATAATAAGCAAGCGGTGGGCACCCAGTACAAAGCACGCACGCACAAAGATCACAACCTCACTGAAGTGTGCGAAATCAACAGCGAACGTTTTGACATTATAATGAGCAAGCGGTGAAAGCACCCGATACCAAGCACGCACGCACAAAGATCACAACATTTCAGTTTCGTGCTTGGTTAGTGAATTAACATGAAAAGGAATTGCGTCGGGTAAATTTAACCCCTGCTCCATTGCCCGCTTGTATAATTAAAAGAGTCCTACATTTTAGAAAATCCTACATTTCAGAAAACAGATACGCTTTCTCACCCAAATGGGTTCAGTGGATTATAGTGTCAAACAACATTAGCTATTTCTAAAATTTAGCTATTAGAAAATAGACTGACTTGCGGGACCTACCCAAAACATGCACATACACGCACCATGTTATTCTCTAGATCACCTCAGGCAGGACAAAGGAAATAATTTCACACATAACCATGTGACCCTTTAAATATTGTAACTACTCCACAAACTTGTCAATTTCACCTGAGCTAACATTAGCCACCTAATACAGTTCAAATTACATGTACTTACATTCAAAACTAAATTAAAAAAAAAGAGTCGCAATGACCCGATTTGTTCTAAACCAATGGCGATCAAATCGATTGCGGAAATTGTTCTGTGAACCTGTTAATAGTTTCCACTCCTTAGTCTCTGTACAGCTCTGCCGATTCACTGTTAATACATGTACTTCGTAGTTGAGTTATAATTATAATTATAATTATTACCAAATATTCACAAATAGTAAACTTTCGCCTTATTCACTTGTTCCTGTAACGGAAAAATCTGATGAAAACAGTAAAAAACGGCAACGGTCGAAAGGGACGCCGACGAAACAAATTGTTATGTCAGTCAAATTTCATTTCCTTTTTGGCTTCTCCCGTCTTTACGGAGTCAACCGTTTGTCAACGACAACGGTTCAAACAATTTGGAGATAATGAAATTGTGTGTAGTAGTTTACTGATTGGATTGATAAGGGAATAAAGTCACTTTACAACAGTACAGTCAGCTTATTTACCTTCCCTCCATATTTTCCACGTTGTCTCACTTTTCTCCCTGTATTGCAGTTGGACCTTCAATTTTTTCACGCGGATTCTGGTCTTCAGATTTTTCTCATGCCTCAGAGTATATGCCACCGATTCCAACTTACTTCTCTCCTGTTTCATGGTTATTGGAAGCTCCGTAACTATTCGCTGGCCCGTGCCGTTCAGTTTTCCCTTGAATGTCATATCTAGCACTCGTTCTCTCTCCGGCCATCTAATAAAGCGAGCTATAATTTGGGGAGGCCTTCCTGTGGTGGGGTTCGATTCACTAAGAACATGAACGTTTACCATCTCCATTCGCTGCACTTCCTCTCTCGGAATTTCTAGCGACTTCTCTATGAATTCTCTAAGCGTTTCGTACACATTGTTGTTCTTTACTGTTATTCCGAAAAATATTAAATTGTATTTTCGATCATGATAATCCATATTGAGAGCAAAATCTTTCCAACTGCTCTATGCGTCCTAGCAGAGCCTCCACATATTTTTTGTCAACAACTTTCTCTTCCAAAGTGTCGATTCTATCGGAGTTGTGTTTAGCCAGACTCTCGACTTCTTCACACTTTTCTGCTATGGTTTTCAATTCTTCTTTAATTTCGTCTTTTATTTCACGTCGAAACAGCTGAAATTCAGTGCCTAGCTTGAGAATCATTTGTTTTAGTTCACTATTTGACACTGGTTCAGCGGGATTTTCTACCTGTTCGGCATTGTCCGCCATGTTTACTCGTGCGTCCGGCTCTCCCGTCAGTTTTTCCTTGGAACTTCTCAACAGGTAATTTGTTAAATTTCTTGTTTTAGCTTTCTCACTGCCTTGTTGTTTCTTTTGAGGTGTTTCCCCGTTTTACGAGTCATCTACTCCGTAAATATCGACCTTGTTTTAGGCGGAAAGGTTGTCCACTGCAGGACGATCTAGCCAACACGTCTGACCTCTACGACGGCCAGTGCAATAATCTTTTCATTTTCTTGATAGTTCTGTTAACAATTCGTTACCCCTGTCTGCCAAAAAATGGTAAGCGGAGATATATTTTTGGGATATTTTCGTCAGAACAGTTTTCATGTCGTTTTTGAGGTGGATTTTCATATTTCTGTAACAATTTCTGACATAATTTGCTGGAAAAACCATTCCATAACATAAATTGTTTAATATTGGCAAGTTCTTTAGATAACAAGTTGGCGTTACTGCAAAGTTTGCGTGCTCGATCTATCAAAGTTCTTATCCATGTTACTTTCCCGGACCAAGATTCGAAACTATTGTAGTATACATATAACCCAGTATGTGTTGACTTTCGGTATACTGTAGTACCATCATTCACAATTTTCAAATCCAAAAAATGAACATCATTTTTGTTAACAAAAACTTCATGTGTGAACTGCAATTGTTCGCTGAAAGAGTTCCAACTTCTCTTCCACAGACTCAATGTCGACAGGTTTGATTAACAACGTGTCGTCTACAAATCTCATATATGTTCTAATAATATCAACTTCTAGTAATGGTGTTATCACAATCTTTTCGAGTTCTGACATAATTATGTCTGCTAAAACAGGCCCTAGCGGTGAACCCCTAATAACGCCATCAATTTGTTGGTACAATCTATTTTCACATGAAAAAGGTGTCTGGGTGTTGTTGTTGTTATCTATATACGATCCTTCTACGTGACCATTTTGATCACTTGTCCTTAATTCACTATAAACAACACAATATTGCACTTCGGCATATGCACACTATGGTGAAGGGCCTCCAGGTTCCAGTTCTGTCGGATATTAATTTGTAAAAAGATGGCAGTCGATATCACATAGTTGATCATGGCTAAAGATGACTGGCACTCGGGAATATCACAGATATCCAAACACAGTTAAAAGTTACTTAATAAAGGATGTTTTCGTGTTAAAAAGGATCTTTTTGTTGTCTATTCACAATTTCCACGATTTAACCGTTTGTCTTTTGTACTTTTTTTTTCACTGTTACCATAGTTCCACTCAATGGGAGAAGATCCAACATATCTACAAATGGCAATAGACTGTACACACAGTTTAAAAATAATTATTCACAGAATTGTACCAGCGGTCGTCAAAACTTTTGCTAAAGCAGTTTCAGTGGCTTTAGCAACCTCATTTTGGCTTTGAGGCGACCACAATAGTGTCTGCAAGTTCAGTGTTCGTTCCCATACGGGCGTGTGGTTTTTGACATAGGCAGTTTCGATTGTGTCAAACATTTGCTCCCTGGATGACGTATGAAGTGGACACACCAGTAGATAATGATTTATGGTTTGATTTTGTGCACCACATTCACATGAAGGGGATTCACAGACTTTCAATTTGTGCCTGTGCGAGCTGAGTCTGGTATGGCCACTCCGAAGCCGAAGGATTTTTTTTCTGTATTGGTGGGGATTGTGTGCTGATATATTTCCTCGATGGGACGATTGGCAGTGCCTCAAATACATTGCGCCCTGACTCACTACGATTCCAGGCTCTCTGCCACTACAGTCGAGCGCCTCTTTTAGCAACACCTTTCATTACACTTAGGGCGCAGGTAGATGGAAGGTTTCCAGTGCACGCCGCCTCTGCAGCGCTTTTAGCGCCGGCATCAGCCAGGTCGTTCCCAGGGAGATCAATGTGCCCAGCAACCCAGTGTAAATTTGTTTCCACTCCTTTGGTCTTTAAAATTGTGACATTTCTATGAATTTTGTTGATATCAGTTTGATGTGATTTGTGCGTTTTCCTTGATGTTACACTACTGAGGGCCGACACACAGTCTGTCAGGATGTTGATAGTGGTGAAAACTCTGGAGTCGGCATAGTTAACTGCAAAGTCAGTGGCGAGGAGAATGGCATGAATTTCGCCATGGTAGCTGGAACTAAAAGACAATACCGCCTCTGTAATAGTAATGGGCCCCGACCGTGTTCCTTCTGGATATATCACCGCAGCGGCTCCACAGGGACCAGGGTTAGTCAAGGCAGAGCCATCCGTAAACATAAGTGGCTGTGTGGAACAGATTGAATCAGCTCTATTGCTGCGTTTTTAGCGAGCACAGATTGCTCAGCACTTCTAGAACCAGCTGAGCCGAGATCTTTTTGCACAGCACTCGCATTTGATACAGTTGCTTGAAGTCGACTTAGAATAGGAAATGGTGCCGGTTCCAGTGAACGTAGAGTTTCTATTTTGATGTAACTACCAATTGCACTCTTCATTTTATGGATGGGTGTTAAAATGCGGTGGTCACAAAACTGCTCGTTCTGTGCCAGATTCTGAATGAGAACTCTCAGATGATCATGTTCTGTCTTAGTCATGATCTTAGCGTACTCGTTTATCAGGCATTGTTCTAATCTAAGCCTGATCGGTAGAGTATGTGTCAATCTCTCCAGTGCGATGGTGGGAGTCGAGAAGAAAGCCCCGGTAGCACGCATCAGGGCGTGGGTTCTCTCCACTTTGTCTATGTTGAGTGCTGCACACCAAATTTGGTAAGTGCGTTCAAGATGAGGGCGTACCAGAGACGTGTACAGATGTAGGCCCAATTCAATTGAGGCGTGGTATATAACACTGCTGTATTTGTTTAGGGTACTAATAGCCATATTGCTTATGTGATCAATATGAGATTTGAAATTCAGTTTTGAATCCAGAACAACACCTAAACAGCGTGTTTTTTCCACCTGCTCCAAGGTGATATTGTTGCAGGTGATCGTTACGTTTTTATACTGGTTTCTAGTGAAACACATGATGACTGTTTTGATGAGATTGATAAACATTTTCCACTTCTTACACCATTTGATTATGTGGAGGAGTTGAGCCTGCATCCTGTCACATGCTTCACTGAGGTCAACTGCAGTGATCCATATGGTGAGGTCATCTGCGTAGAAAATATAATTGGTGATTGAGTAAGTCATGTCATGAATGAAGATGATAAACAAGGTTGGAGATATTACGCTGCCTTGGGGAGCACCTATAACTGATTGAATGTCATCGGAGGTAAAGTTATTCACTTTGTTGAAAATTTTTCTGTCACACAGATAAGACGCGAGGAACAGAAAGAGGCGACCACGAATTCCTGCGTTATGCAGTTTGTATAGAAGACCTTTTCTCCATACATTGTCAAAGGCTCCCTCCAGATCCACGAAACATGCAATAGTATCCTTGTTATCCTTGAAACCGTTTGTGATCTTTAGGGTGAAATACAGCATTGCTTGAACAATGTTCTTGTTTGATTGGTAGGCATATTGATATTGATCATATAAGCCATTGTCATGCAGGAACTGTGTGAGACGACGTTCAGCGATGCGCTCATAAAGTTTACCCGGTACTGGAGATAGGCTGAGACCTCTGTAAGATTTGGCAATGCAGTAATCTTCCTTACCCGGTTTAGGAATGTATATACGACACTCACGTTTCCATTGTTTTGGAAAAGTGCCTTGTTGCCAGCAGGATAGGTAAGTATCATGGAGAGCACGAGTGAGCCACATTCCACCCTTGGCAATCATTATTGTCAAAATTTTGTCAGCAACTGGTGCAGAGTGTGCCTTAAGCTTAGACATGCACCACTGAACTTCACTGAGTGTGATATCGGAGTTGTATTGCTCAGTGCACGAGTCCACTAGTAATGAAGCCTTTTCATCTATAATGGCACAACCAACTTCCTTTTGTACATGTCTATCCCAGTCGCTGCTATGGACTGTACGATGTGCTGGTTTCAAAATGTGTGTATCCGTCGGAATGGATGAGATATCTTGTGGCCCCTAGAGTAGCGATCGATCTTCTTCCAAACATGAGGATCATTAGGATCAAGTTTAGAGCATAGTTCTTCGTAATTTCTGTCCCTTTCCAAATTGTAGGTCCTAATGAAATTGGAAACTGCATTCTGATACAAGGTGTAATTGTGAGGGTCGCCTCGTCGCTGGTAAGTTTTTCGGGCCTTCTTGGCCTTATCGAGAAGCTGTTTCAGTTCAGGTGTCATGCAAGCCGTGGAATGCGAGCACACACACTTTGTTGGAATGTTTTCCTCAGCACACTGTAACAGGGTATCCTGCAATAATACACATTTTTGTTCAGCAGACTGCAAATTGGTGTTTTCCTTAAAAAGCTTAATTTATGGTCAGTGGCTGTTTTCCAGAGATCCCAGTCCATTTCCCTCAAGTTCCATCTCGTCACTGGTGCTGAGATTGTTTCACACTGTTGAATGGTGATTGGGCAATGGTCACTATTTAGGCGCATATTATGGTCGACATGCCAGGAAGACACCGGTACTCCTCGGGCCAGGGTCAGATCAGGAGCACTCTTGATACCGTTTTGTTCTTGGGTGTACATGCCATTGTTAAGAATAGTCATGCCGTGTTCAACACACATTTCACTTACTTTGACACCCATTTTGAAAGATGTATCATATCTGGGGCGAATGTCTTGTGGGCGATGCCAGTGTTACCATTCATATGATCGTGCGTTAAAATCACCAGAAATGATGAGGTTGATGTTGGAACCCATTTTGTGCAGCATTAAGTTTAATTTTTTTAGTTTATTTATTTTCTCTGGGGGAATGTAAACACTCCCCAGCAAAAATTGGCAACCACCGACCCGGCCTTCCGACCACGTACATTCGAGGCCAGGAATTTCCAGGTCCCTGCGCGGCACCATCTTGATAGACCCTTTATAAAGTGTGCCAATCCCTCCATGGGTGTCATTGGGACGAAGACAAAATTGTGTTCTAAATGACAGTTTTTCAAAAGTTGACAGGTCTCTTGGTTTCCAAGTTTCAGAGAGAGATATGACTTGGATGTTCCTGCAGTTGACATAGTCTTTTATCAGATGAGTTGAAGTGTTGATGGACCTGCAGTTTCGCTGAAGGATTTTCATGTTTCCAAAGGTTGCGGAGCTGGAGTCTTTGGGCTCGAAGTCTAAACAGTGGACAAGAACCATTGTAAGCAGTATGGTTCCCACCACAGTTTGCACAACTTGGTGCTGCAAGGCAATGGGTATCAGCATGACCAGGATTTCTTTTTCCACAGTTTACACATGCTGGATCGTTGGTGCACGCCTTGGTCAGATGTCCAAATTTTTGACACGATTATTTTTTCAACTTTGAGCCCACTACACACCAGCTGCCTAACCAGCTCAGTGTCAGAAGTGCCAATTTCAATTGTTTTGCTGGGGTATTTTGTGCCCCCTACAAATAGACGTTTAACGGTAACGTTCCCCGGGAGGATATTATTGATAGCTGCAATGTTCAGATTAATGGTAACATTAGCTGCATACACTTTCTTGCTGATTGCCCCACCTCGTGGCTTGTGAGGGTCAAGGTCGTTCGCACCAAAAGAACCAGAAGGTCACTTTTCTAGGGCTACTTTGAGATCTTCTTCGTTTTTCACATGCAAGCATATACCACCAGCCGGAAGGGGATATGCATGGATTAAGTTGCTGTCCGGTTGAACACGATTGACTTCAGAAACAATTTGTTTCCGTGAAGAGAACTTCTTGGGGTTTGGGATATTGTCTAACATGGCTATATGTTGGCTGCTAGTTGGGATCTCCGACTTGGCATTGTGGGATTCCGATTTATTTTCATTGTTTACTGTGCACTGATTTAGAACAGTGTTTCTTAAATTTTCATTCAAGGAGGCAAGAATTTGACCAAGCGTGCAAATCGTTCTGTCTGGGTGCAGCAATCAATTATCAGTTTTTTCAAAGTTCGTTTATCCAATAGAGTAGAAATTTCTTGACATACATATATATCTTGATATACATCTCATATACTCGTTTTAGAATAATGTTAACAGTTCTCCTTAATAACACATTCGTAAACAGAGACACAGCGTCAAAAGAAACAAATCTATAACCATTATCTGTCCATTCTCTATGGGTGGACTGTATCCTGTCTGCGGCATCAATAGAGTCTTTCAGTTTGTAGTCATTTTGTGTAAGGGGTTCAACAGTGTTGTCAGATATTTACCAACAGAGTAATATGCTGAACCAATGTTGTCCACAACTGGCCTACACGGGGGCAGGTCGTCGAACTCCTTATGTATCTTAGGCCCTAGCTGCATGTCCGTTCTAAGCTTTTTGTGTTCTTCTTCAGTAGTTTCACCACGGTTCAACATCGTGTTGAGGTAACGCTGTAATGTGGCTACTTGTGTCAGACTTGGGTCGTGTTTTAGTTTCCGAAATTTGGTATTGTCACTAAAAATAGCAAAAATACAATCATAGTAGTCATCTATGCGAAGCAACACTATCCCATTGCCTTTGTCTGGTTTCATAATACAGTATTTCTCCTTCAGCTCTCGTAGTATTAGGATATGATTACTGTCAGATTTTAAGTGTTTGTTGTCAATGTCCAACAGATTATAACTCATTGCCCTTATAGCATGTTTCATCTTTTGTTGTTTCATGTAACCGCCAGGCAGTAGATGTTGTTTAGAAAGCTGTTCCCATACTAATTCCACAGATTGTAAAACTGCTCACTATCCATTGTATATAGAACGTTCAGCTTGGACGGTTAACTGTATTCACCCTGTATATATACACTTGAACTGTTGCTACCTGTATATTCCTGACGATGGTATAACCTGTACCGAAATATGGAATATCACAATGACTTCGCTTTTCGGAGTTATTTTCATTCTAGTTTACATGACTCTTATAATTTCATCTATATTTCAACGGCCATGACAGCCCTCCTGTTTCACAGAGAAACTTTTCAAATACAAGATTTAGATACCCCATCCGCAGATCTGTACCAAGTTTCGCACTGATCCGTGCAGGAGATCTTGAAAGGTTTTGGGTCGAATTCAAAATGTCCATTGAATTTTTGTAATCAATCACCTTCATTAGAGTATATGCACCAGTTCTCGTCTATGTGGCCGAATGACCGTGTGAAGTTTGCACTTCATCTGCGGAGCAGTGTTGAATGCACAAATGACAAAATCCGACGAAAGAAAAGAAATACGAATATCGAATGGGACCAGCCTGAACATTAGCACTCTAATGATAAGTCAAATACCAATACCTTTGTTCCTACAGATAGAATACCGGTAAGGTAGCTTTTTCTTGTAACGGACACTTCTGTAATCTTTACACAAAACTTGTTCAATACCGATCTAATTTCGCTGTAAGTATATGTGTAAATAACAAAATGCTGTTCAGGTACATGTATATATTATAATGAAATTACTACCTTTTAAAACCGATTTCTATTGATTTTCATCGTTGTTACAAATATAGTGAAGATATAATATTTTGCAATGGTCTTTCACAATGCGGAGAAGACAAAATGCTTTAGGTTTCATATCAAAGTGAATTTCGGAAAATTCTTAGTCTCCTACGAACTATTGTCAGCATGTCTGACAATAACATGTTCGACACAGTTTCAGTATTTTCTCAATCAAAAGTTAATGAGAATGTTTGTACAACTGAATCATTTGAAATTAAATTGCTTTGAAAAGCCATTCTTCAAATATACTTTGATACTTTAACCCTTGAAGGATACCTTAACATATGTGCACTTCAGATTCATACATTATATTTTTCAAAGAAAATAGGCGGGCGTTCCTTTCTCTTGTTTCGTCCTGAAAATGATTTTACATGTTAACACTTGAAAGTAAATTCGGAAAAAGCAGGGTCTATGCTTTTATCACAAGGCCGATCTGAAAAGTATGACAAACTGTAAACAAGCAAAACCTTATGACTGATATTTTCTTCTACCAGGGTCTTACAACCTAGTATAAATCCTAATTTGCGTCCTTGCCATTCAATGCTTGAAACTAACCTAGACCCAAGTGGGTATACCCAGACATCGTCCGATAACTCATTTCATGTCCTAATTTTTTGGCATCAATAAATTTTTATCACTTTCTTCACCGTCTTATCAAGCTCATTATTAGTTATCATCAATATTTATATTAGGCGTAAAACACATTGATTTGGAAGCTTCTCTGGGTTCTCGTATCCTCAATCGAAAATTTTAAATTGATTGACTGGAATGTATTAGATTATTATTTTCAGTTTTTTGTGAAACAATCTGTATAGCGTCCAAGATCTTGTTACCAGGACAACCTTTCAATTAAGACCAATCTGGGATTGCTGTTTTTAAATTATACCTCCTGCACTTTCCAGATGGACAAATTCAACACGATTAGAACAATGTTAGGGTTTTGTCGGTTTTTGAATTTAATACTCCAGCATCACTGATGTAATTGAATTTGTCTTAACGAATTTAAACATATTAACCTTAATATTTTTCTTAATATTTGTCAACAATTATATATAGTTTAACTATTGTGGTTTACCATTACTCCAAAGATACGTACCTGTGTAATGGACACAATTTTTCCATTTTTCAGCTGAATTTTGATATTCTGCGGTAGAATTTCATGTAACGTTTTGAACTCTTTGGGGAGACTACATACGTCCACATGACGGAAGTTTTATTCTTCCGTCAACAGGTTCACTCCTCCTCTGAAACTAGTTTAATGCTATAATGTATTGGCTGTAGAATTACACGAAGCATCTTTTCTCCTCGTCCCATTCTTCTGACTTTTGAACAATTAGCAGCATAGTTAACAGACCGGCATATTTGCGAAATGCTGTTCAACCACCTATCCTGTGATTTCCTCAGATTTCTTCCGCAACAATATTTTTTTTTAATGTCGCGGACTAGGAAGCTCAAACTGACCACAACAAGAAAGTGAAGAAAGCAAGATCGCTGCATTGATTGTATCAGTGGCAACATTTTCCCACAAGCATGTTTCAGCCAACATTTGATGTTTTTATTCAAGCCTTAAACCCAAGGCATGGTAAATTACTAAATGATGTTAAATAATCCCTTCAAAGATTTGTCCACAGAAATTTAAAAAAAAGTTCAATAAAGAGGAAAACTCATTTTCTGTTGCCCAACATTTTTCGCATTTTCAACTTTCCCACTGTGCTTTACTCTGGTAATGCAAACACGACCAAAATGACATTAATATGACAAGCTACAAAGTCACCAAGTTTGACAGTTCATTATTTACTGTTCATATAAAGAAAAAAACAATTGAGCTCGGATAGACAGAATCTCACCGATAGCACGATACATTTAGCACACATGTGCATGGAAGCCTAGCAGAAATTATATCAAAAGACTTGCCATAAATAGATGGTTGAACCTTTAGAATAATGCCAGAGAACAATTCTCGCTGTATTGACCAGAAGAATAATTGTAAAATTTTGTTCAACAGTATCTTCCAGAATACAACCTCATAAGGACATTCATCTGTGTAGAAAAAAATCTCGGCGAATTTGACAATATAAAATTATAGCATTTCAGCTGCATATATGTATTACACACCAACAGTAGGTAATCAATGCGTTTTACTGAGAACTTACTTCTTGTCCTCTACCATCTCTCGCAACTCTGTGTTTATTGTGCTCAATACATCGCTTATCTGTCAACTATATATCAAATGATGATATAAAGGTATATATTCAATTAGAATTGTGAACATAGCATTGATTGTAACAGTTTTCTTATTCAATTATCCAAATGTTTACCCATTATCTACTGTAAAACGGAAATACTTTTCTTATCGCGGTGTTCAGTTTTGTTAAGTCTCCAGTTGAACTAACAAACCAATATTCGGTTTAAAGCTCACGAGACTTCACCGGGGCAATATCGAGGTCAATCTGTTGTGATAATAAAATGAAATGGACATTGATTGAAACGGATTTCGCGACCCATCAACTCAATGTTTTATTTAAATTTCACGGTACATTTCTTCGTTAATTTAAGATGTTTTGCAGCGCTAGATATTAAAATAAATAATTAAATAAGAAATAAGAATGAGAGAGCAGAGGGAAATATAAATACTAGTAAAGAAGAATCGCTATGTACAAGTTGGTAAATCTATTATTGGTTATAAATGGACATTGCATTTTATACGCCCACGCAAGAGGCAGAGATTTAATTAAATGACGATTTTCGTCTTACAGTTTCACTTTTAAGTAGATACCTTAGGGGCAGAGCACGTATAACGTACCAAAAATGTGTTCGAGGAAAGCTACGTCTCGCATAGTAACAGGATTAAAAACTGCCTAATGTTTTGATTGCATTCGTTAGAGGAAAAAGATTAATTATCAAAATGGAGGACAAGGTCACTGTGACCCTAAAAATAATTCAAATTTCTTTTCTGCGAGTAGCTCCACAAGGGGCGGTCAATTATCACAATTTATGTCAAGATCACCAACGTCAAAGTCAGGAAATCATTAAAGGCGAACCAAAACACCCTGGGATCGCCTTTAAGACAAGAAAGTTATCATGCTTCTGAGTGAGATACCATTTGTTTTATGTAAAAGTCTCAAACGATTACGATTGCAAAGATTTTGGAGTCCACATCGCATACTCGGGGATTTTATGCAAATCAGATTTGAGAGCTCATCTTATGAAATCCTGATCATAAACTAATTTTATACTGTAATATTCACAAAAGGACTGATGAATCTTTTCTCCCGATAAACTCAACAATGTCAAAGTAAGAGACATCCACCACGGGCAACTATAAGTATATATATCTGCATCGCATCGTACTACAACATTTATCAGTGAAGAAACGGTCCACACAAAACATATGAAGAGCTTCATACTAACTCCAGTATGCTACAAAATCATAGCACACTCACTTATTAGGGACATAACAATTTGCACCATGACTTAAGAAACACTTAACAAATGAAAAGATGTGGCAAAATTAAAGGCATGATAATGTCCACAAAATTTAAAATTGAAATAGTTAGCAACACACTATTCACACGTATCACATCACCTGAAGTTCGGAAGCTATAAAAATAGCTTCATTAACTTTGCATTTCTAAATTACAGACAAGTTGGCGCGTCCGAAAACGCGTCTAATTCAGTCAATGTGTCATACAGTAATCCATGTAAATACCATATTTCCCATATTAATTCTACATCAAAAATGTATTGATGGTAGCATTTGCTCTTGCCTTCATTGTCGTCTGGGCTGTGGATGAAACGCTTTTCATGGAGTTAAAGTCCTTCAAAGTCATATACGATAGCACGACGCTTTGTCCTGGAATAGGCGGTTGGAGATCCGTTTTTGGTCCCCATAACTTTGCAATAATTTTTTTTCGCATTATTTTTATCCTCTAGGTTAATCTGTCTCCTCTGTCAACCCTTGTCCGACATCACCTCAGAAACCTTTAAAATAAGAGGAGAAATGACGAACTGCAAGTCTCAGTTTCGTGCGATTCGCTCTCCGTTACCAACATTGCCTTTACTATGTACTTAATAAGCTGCACATACCTAGAGAAAGCTATATTCGTAATATTCGCCGCCACAATGACCCACAACGCCAGGTAGCTAAGATTCCCCACTCCCTCCCCACTTTCCAACAAAAATTTCAACATACATTTTTTACAATGCCTTGGCAAAGTACCACATTCTGCTCGACACATCACAGCCAATATATTTGGCGAGCAATTAATCTGGCCCGAAGTTTTGTTTTCCTATGAAAATTTCAAATGGTGAGTTTTTAAAAAATATTTTTGAATCCTGAATATTATAAAAACATGCATTGTCCAGTCAGGAATAATGACCAATCAAATTTTCTCCGGAAATCCGATTTTACTGCACAAGACAAAGCTGTTACACAACCGCATATATTTCTTAACCTGTGTTGATTGTGTCCGGCTTTTCTCCTCTCTATTCTCTTCGACTTACATACTGTAATATTTTCTTGCTTTAGTTCTGTATTCAAATTTGCGCTGCTAAGCCAAACTTCCGTAAAGAGTAACGTCGATAATGTCCTGTGCAATTTTGCTAATTCCTTCATGGGATAAACTACTGTTGTCTTATTGTATTACATTTCCTTCTTAACTCCATTTCCTCCTCATGTGCTATACCTTCATTTATGAGCAAACGAAATTTTATACCGTTTCAGTAATTGAGGAACGTATAGTTTACTCACGGATTGAGCAATTCTACCAATGTTCATTCGCCTTGGTGGCACGGAGGCCAGTGCCTCGGCAATTGTGCATCTTTTCGGGTGCAAGAAATCCAACTCCTTGCTGCTGCTCGTTTTGAGTTCATTTTGAGGAAAATACTGTGAAGAAAGAAATATTCTACATTGCAGAAAACCTCATCATATGGTATAAGATTGCATACATAAAGCTATTCTTAAACGACTTACATACGTAGGTGTTACTCTTTCAGTTGGTAAATGACAATGATTTCCCAGTAAATACTACAAATGGTCTTTTCCGACAACCCAAAATAAATGTATCAAAGTAACATAGACAAAATACCATTCCAAATATCCATTCATGCTGTTTATACCGACAGTATGGATATAAATGTATCAACTAAAGGAGGGCCAGTTCACGATAATTTGATCTCTACAAAGAAACACAAATGACCAGATGGGGAATTCCTCATTGCAACTACATGTATATTATATGATGTATAAGATGTATAAGTATATAAACTTGAATTACAGTTGTATTTCGAGAGTGTATTTGAAGATTATTCAACAAGCTGAGGTTATCCACTTCCTTAATTGGTGAGTTTAAAGGGCCTCGTACGATAAGATGGACAAACGTCCCCGGCAAGCAGTCCATTCTCAACGGATCAAGTGGCCCAAGTAGAATTGAATAGATTCTGGTTGACCGCCGTGAGCACGGTTTATGAGGCCAAGCACATTTTACTCGTGGTTTGATACCGTTTTTTCCTATAGCTAAATTGATGACGTTTCGTAATATCTTTCTGCTTTCTCTGTTACGTTAATGCCGTTTATAGCATGAAATAACAAGTCGAATACAGGAATGAAGTAAATAGGTTGTATTCTTCACTCGCTGAAATGAGTGTACGCGAGTCCTGTTGTTTGAAAAGAAACCCTGACTCCCATTTTTTTTGTACAATAAATATACTGTAAATATGCCCTACTGTGCGGTATGTGACGAGCAGACTACATGGCGTGCGACTGACAACCATGCACAATGTGGGGTTTGAGGATAAACAGCAATGCTTAAATTTCCGAATGAATGTGCTCTAAGCTCACCGTGCTCACAGTATCTATTGCACGACCAGTTTCATTTGATTGAACGGCCCTTCTGGGTTTACGCGGATACCATCTGCACGTGCATCGCGTCTTTGCTGCTGGTAGAAATGCTGTCGGTAAGGATTATGGCCACAAATTTCCTTTTTATCGACTGACGCATCATGACTGGTCAATAGATAATTTTTTCATTTGGCCTTATTTCTTCTGCTAAACATATTTCCACATAACGGAAAGATCATTGTTGAATACTAAGATGATTAAATCAGTCCAGATATTGTTGTGTGCAAATCTCTAATTACTCGGACCAAACTGTGGCTCGGAAAGAGAAAACTTATACAATATATGCTGAATATTATATATTAGTCCGGGAGCCCGTGCGAGATAAGGGACCTAGAATTAACTCCCGTTCGCACCTCGAGCTGACCAATTTCCGAACCTGCAGTATTCAAGAGTAGGAAATGTGGGTTAGCCCAGGGGTGGCAGGCCGAAGATTCGTGTGGGCATAAACTAGCTACAGCAATTTTAATGAGAACGGTGTTGATACTAATTTTCCAGAAATATTTTTTAGGGTAGGGGAAAGTATAATCTTTTGCTTACAATTGGAAGAAGCATAACGATAGATGTTATACACCAAATTAAAGCTCATGCATTCCGCTAGATAATAAAAATAATGCAAAAAATTTAGAAACATTTTCGGCGTCACAATGACGTCATAATCTCCCTATGTGTGCTGTGAGAAGGAACAACTTGACCCCCACTAATCTATTTGATCTATATACAGAAATAGAAAGGAATTCTGAACAGAAACTTTCTGACATCATACGTTGTCATTCTGGGGTATTTTAAGTCACAGTGCAGAATCCTAGTGACAAAGGATCAGGAGTATGTACGAATTAGCATTCGTAAGGGGTATTGAAAATTTTGCGTTTTCGGCCAGATTTTAACATTTCTTTACCAAAAACCGCATAGAATTAATTTAAATTTCGGGAATAATGCTTTTCTGCCTCCAGAAATATTGGTGGGGAAATGGTTAGAAATCCTAAAAATCAGCGTTATAATCGACCACAAGTACCTTCCAAGAAAGTGATGCCAACGGAGCAGCCAAATTATTTTGTTTTCATTTTCTGTTGGAGCCTTCAATTCTTACATTTGGGCGACAGATCGTCACTTTCTTTAGTTTAACCGCACATGTATAGCAAATCGATTCACCGATGTTTTATAATCAGAAACATGTGTAACACACATGTATCAAACTCATTGTGAATCTGGTGGATTGAAATCGCTAAAATTGGAAAAATGCTATCCAGCCACAAAATTAATCATAGCATCAAAATTCTTTCTCAATCACTGTTGAAAGATTATTCAAGAACGATCAAAGTGAAGCCACCGACAGTTCAATTTATGTTAAAGACATGGTAAGTCATTTGAGGTATTATTGACCAATAAGGGATAAATGTATAACAGTAGATAGAAAAACGAATGTTCAACATCAGTTTGGGCCAGACGAACGGTCATTAATTAGTGTAGGTGAACTCGATGGAAATAGTTTTTAAAAAAGATCAGCTATAATATTACCATATAGAAACGATCAGCGCAAATTAGATCAGAGGTGAAAAGTTCAGTTGAGTAAAAGCGTACCTGAGATACAACACATATCACGAATCGTTAGATTCTTGGTATGTGCTTTAGAATAGGTTAACCAGAGGACTATTCTGTGAAGTCATGTGACGCAGTCAGTATGTCGGCACCTCTTCCCACTTCCCTTATATGTGTTGTAATTCAGAAAAACACATAATAGGTCCGAAAACTAATTGAGTGTGTTCATAGTCATCTGTTTTGCATGCATATACAATTAAACATACTGTTTCTTCGTTTTGATTAATTATCTCTATTAGGTAGATTAGATTCGCATTTCGGATGTATGAAGAACTGATGATTGCCCTTTCGTACATGTAGTTCAGTAGACACATGTCTTCCTTACCCAAACTTAAACGGCATGTATACCTGCCCAAGCAGTTTGTTCATTGTACCCCATACTATGTATCTCATCAAGGGTATGGTTTCTTAAGTCAGAGGAAGTAATGTCATTATGCCATTATAGAGAATTGTTGAAATACTATGGGACTTTGATGTGGAAATATTGCTATATTACAATACCCATCAGCTTATGAGGACCATCACTTGTAAGAAACCAGTAAACACCACAGAAAACAACTAGTACATAGTTATGGCATATCGGTAAGAGATGCCATTTGTCAAGCTATAAATGAGAGCGGGGCTATGAAGCAAGAATATGAGAGTACGTCGCACCACATTGTCATGAAGTGAAACAATATATACAAATCCAAATAAAGATGTATAATGGAAGATAAACAGAAAACAAAGATGAGCACGTGGAATGGGGCGATTTGCAAGAAATGGGGGAAATTGACGATATATGGGGATGCTAGAGAGATATCATTCTAAAATAGAACAGAGATTCACAGGCTCAATTCGACATGGAAACATAGCTTTTATTTTGTTACGTTATCCATTGTTTGTCTCTGTAATATTCCCAGGCATAGTATAATGAAGCAACAGACAGATAATCAGGCCTATGTAATGTATAAACTGAATGCCCTGTTGTTCCCAACTTATACAGTACAGTCAATAAGTGATGTCTAGTGACATTATTTATGCATACCATAGAGGCAGAATATGGCATTACTTTTGCATAGATTTCAACCTTAGTTACACTTTGCGAAGGCATGGTAAACGATATCAAGCAGAACCCCCGGATAGAATATCTTACATATCATTTATGTCAAACCCTGGATGAATCCGCGTTATTTTATGATGGCTTCATGACAGCTTGTATTATGCTGCACTCTTCTATGATGAGCAATGATCTTGACTTAAAAGATTATATCACCTGACGCTGAACCTTCTTTTTTCCTATCTACTTTTTATGGTAATTACCATCCCTGTTCATGACAATTTTATTATGCTACACTCTTCTATGATGAGCAATCATCTTGACTTAAAAGATTATATCACCTGACGCTGAACCTTCTTTTTCCTATCTGCTTTTTATGTTAATTACCACCCCTGCTCAGAATGCTCATCTGCTGTGCAATTAACGCCGTTCTCATAGATACCATGATATTTCCGGAATTCCGAAAATGCACCAAGAGAAAGAATATGGCAGGATTCTATCCCCATTGAGTCAGATCGTAATGGTGATTTATTGCATGAATGGTGACCAGTTTTTTTTCAATTTCGATGTTTTCCTGCATCGCTGTTCACTAACACTTCCGATATGATAGACCTGGATTTTTGTTTCAGTGCCTTATTCTGGAATTAGTGACGGGTTCCTCCCTATTCTTTTTGTAATGTATTCAACTGAACTAAATATAGGTCAGAATGAATGTATATTATAAGGCTATTATGACATCATGATGACGTCATATCTCGAAAATCCTGGCAGGTCCTTTATATTGATAGGCCACCGAGGCCTCTTTACATCCATATACAGTTTGTTACAGTAGTCGTAGATTTGACGATGTTAAAAGGACGAAGTGTATCCCAACCCCCAAATCCAACGTGTGCCTAAATGTTATTGAGGGTACCTCTCTTTGTGATGTCATGATTCTTTGTTACTAAACTTCTTCACAAATACTGATATGATGCTCATCCATTAACATCAGATGAGTTGTTTGAGCTGATTTGTCATCACAGCTCCCGAGCTAGCGTATCCAATTCCGCTTTAGCCGGTGTTAGGGGCCGTGTGGAAACTTCAGTCTCCACATAAACAGCTGCAATAAAAGCGCGGCTGAGAAACGAATTCTTTCCTGTAGAATCATAGGGTTGCTCTTTATTCTCCAGACGTCGTCAATTTTTCCCACCTCTTGCATATCGCTTCAATTTAAAATGACCTCAGTATGATAAGATTTGATGCCGGAAAGTTCTCGTCTATAATTCTGTTCTATTCTGGAAATAGGGCATTAGCGTCGGTCATGTTTTCCCCTTCCCCGGACCGATATGGGTATTATGACGTCACTGTGACGTCTATTTTATTTTTTTATTTTTTGTATTATTTTTGTTCTGTTAGTCAAAAGCATGGGCCTTATTTTGAAATAAACCTAGCTCGTTTTGATTTAACCAGTTAAGCACAAATGATCACATTTTCCCTTACCTCCATATATTTTCAGAATATTAGTATCGCCGCCGCTCGCAGCAAAATCGCTGAAGCCACTTTATGCACACACGGATTTTCGGCCTGCCACCACTGGAATGACCCGCATACTCTATCCTTTCATGCTGTATAGTCAGAAATTGGTCAGCTCGAGGTGCAAACGGGGCGACCATTTTAGCGCACGGGCTCCAGGCCTATATTGAAAGATAGATTATTTCGAAGCATCCTTTCTACAAACAAATATTCACATATATATTGCAGCCATGGTGCAAAGTCGAAACGAATAATAATAATAAAATTATAGAAAGATTTTGGACGAATATTTTGAGATTCGAACCAGCAGTCAGAATAACCACTCAATAACAGAATAACGACTCGATCCATTCGGCCAGTTCATACTAGTACACATAAGATTGCTTCAATTGTCGTATTTGAAATTGTGCACCAAATGTCTAGAACAATATTCCATAATTTTCATTTTTTCATATGAAGATAAACGATAACCAAGACGTGGTTTGCTGAACAATGGGATTTAATGGAGGATTGTTTTCTGTGAATATTTTTGTGGTTGTAGTTTATCTTCATATGTTCACAGATAGCCAAACCATACTTTTTCAACCGAAAACTGTCAATTTCATAAAAACCTATCACTTTGGAGAGTTCTTGTTAAAAAATCCCAATATTTCAAAGATAGTTCAAGAAAATGCTATTCAGGACGCGTATTTACTATTTAAAGTTTCATTTTTTTATCTACAATCGTACGTTATCTGGGGCGGTTGGTTTTCCTCAACGTACGAGGCCCTTTATATTGATAAGGTGGGATTCAAACAGGTTATATTTTTGACATACTATGTTGTGCTGAATAAACTTTGTTTACGGCCATCCGCGTGATTATGAGCTTATTGAAAACATCATTCTTGTATCTGTGTTCGAAGATATATTACTATTCAAACGGAAATGTCCCGTCAGAAATCTGATACTCCAGAAAAACGGAATGCCGAGTTATCGTTGAAGATAGGAATTCCAGGCGCACGCGCAATAACAAATATTAAGAGATGCTCCAGAAAGCCTAACCTATGGAAGACGGTAGCGGCCACTCGCCTTCTCGCATACTCGCCCTGTGTTTTGCTGACACGAGAAGTCGAGAAGTCGAGAACGCGAGGTGAGAAGTCGAGAAGTCGAGAAGTCGAGGCGAGAAGTCGAGATTGCGAGGCGAGAAGTCGAGAACGCGAGGCGAGAAGTCGAGAAGTCGAGATTGCGAGATGAGAAGTCGAGATCTTTCTCAATTTCTCGCCTTCTCGTCTTTGCTTTGTGCAAAAAAGGCAAGAAGTCGAGAAGGCGAGCATGCGAGAATGGACGGATTCTCGCGTTCGCGACCTCACGCCTTCTCGCCCTTTTCAGATTAAGCAAGTAGGTCAAAAGACGAGAAGGCGAGAACATTCTCGATTTCTCGCCTTCCGGTCACTTATACGCATGATCAGTTTCCTGTCCAGTATCGCTGCAAAAAAAACACCAAAAAACCACAGTACTATACGTCAGACCTTGTCTTTTTACTAAGTCTGTTATAGATTTGTGCCTTAGTCAAGGGAAGAAATAGTTTGTGCTTTTATCGACTATAAAAAAAGCCTTCGATACTGTACGGCGTCCAGGGCTTTGGGTGAGACTTCTTAAAAGTGGAATTGATGGGAAAATTATACGTGTTATTTTTAATATGTATCGTAGCATTAAATCATGTGTTGTCAAGGATGGTGGGAAGTCAGAATATTTCCAAAGTTTTAGAGGTGTCCGACAAGGGGAATTCTTACATCAAGTTATTACTTTTCTTGTATGTAGACGATACAGTGTTAATAGGGGTCAATGCGGAAGACCTTCAATCCGCACTGAACAATTTGTTAGGTTTTCGTAAAACCTGGAAGTTGCAAATAAACTGTAAAAAATCTAAGATTGTTATCTTCAGCAAGCGTAAAACCAACTACATTAACTTTTCATTCCACCTTGATAACGAGCAGCTCGAAATTGTTGACAGTTACAAATATCTTGGCGTTTTGTTGTTTTTACAATGGTAACTTCCATCAATGTCGGAAATACCTGTTTGAACAAGCTAGAAAGGCTATGCTTGCTATCATAAAGAGAAGTAGATGACTGTCTAGGTCTGGCAATTGATGTTCAATTAAATCTTTTTGAGCATATGGTTATACCCATTTTGTTTTATGGATGTGAAGTCTGGGGTTTTAAAAATGTCCAGATCATTGAAAAATTGCAAGTTATGTATCTCAAATTCATAATGAAACTCGGTACTTGCACGCCTATTGCACAGATACTCGGTGAATTTGGTAAATCCTCTCTTAGTATTAAAATTAATCTGCGTATGGTTAAATTCTGGGGTACCCTCTTATTCGACACACAAACTAAGTACTCCAGCGCTATATATGAGGCTCTGTTTCATTTTCATAATTCAGATGTCTTTTCTTCCAAATGGTTATTGTTAAAGCAATATTTGAATCCTGTGGACAGAATTACATTTGGCTTAATCAAACTTTAGAAGTTTGAATTGGCTGAATGATACTGTCAAGCAAAGACTGATTGATCGACATACCCAGAAATGGGAGGCTACACTATCTGAGAGCTCAGTTTATGTATTGTATAAACAGTTTACATCAAAGAAGCTTCTGGACGATTATATGTTCAAATTGCCTTTCAGTAAAGCTGTAGCATTATGTAGATTTAGGGCTGGCAACCATAGACTTCCTCTTGTTACTCGTAGATTTAGAAATGTCATTCAAACCGAACGTTTGAGTACCAAATGTACTATGACAACGGTTGGTAATGAATACCATTTTTTAATGGAGTGTCCACTTTTCCAAGATATTAAAGGGCGAGAAGGCGAGAAGATTCTCGAATTCTCGCCTTCCGGTCTCTTATACGCATGATCGAAGAGACCGGAAGGCGAGAATTCGAGGATGTTCTCGGCTTCTCGCCTGATCAGAAAAGGGCAAGAACGCGAGAATCCGTCCGCGCATGCTCGCCTTCTCGACTTCTCGCCTCTTTTTAAAAGGGCGAAAAGGGCGAGAAGGCGAGAAGTCGCGAACGCGAGAATCCGTCCATTCTCGCATACTCGCCTTTTCGACTTCTCGCCTTTTTGCCACAAATCAAAGATGAGAAGGCGAGAAGTCGAGAAAGATCTCGACTTCTCGCCTCGCAATCTCGACTTCTCGCCACGACTTCTCGACTTCTCGCCTCGCGTTCTAGACTTCTCGCCTCGCGTTCGCGTTCTCGATTCTCGCCTCGCGTTCTCGATTTCTCGACTTCTCGTGTCAGCAAAATACAGGGCGAGCATGCGAGAAGGCGAGTGGCCGTTACCGTCTTCCATACTAAACCGAAAGTTAGCGCGCTATTATGGGCATGCTGGAAGTACATCGATTTCCTGCCAAAAACTAAGGAAAATTTAATTTAAATTTACAGTTGATATAATACTCAAAATTTAGTTGTTCCATTGAGCAAAATTTATATTATTTTAAGAAAATGTGTCATGTGAGATCGTTACAGATTAGTAGGCAACCTCAGCAACTCAAACGAGGACAGGAGTGCCCATAGGATAACATGCATCTGTCGCAACGGTAAAGAGCACCGCCTTGCTAATTCCCGCTGATTTGCAATCCCGCGTGATGTCAACAAACAAAACGAAGTGAACACTTTGTGCGATAAGCAAATGTGAATTTGGACATTTTCCGCTGTAACCTTTGACTCCCGGACATAATATTAACCAAAATTAAGTCATATTTTCATTAAATTCGTTTTATATATATAAATAATCATAATTGAATGATGAAATTTCGTCCACTTGTCCATTTTTACTGTCTCCTGCAACGAGTGTAGTTTGGCTGGTTCTTGTGAACGCAGCGCGTGTACCCAGAGAGAGCGCTCGTAAACACGAGCGCCCATGATGGCGCCTATATCCGTAAATATATGAAATTGTCTGGTTCTCGTGAATGCAGCGCGTGTACCGAGAGAGGGCGCTCGTAATCGAGCGCACCCATAATGGCACCTATACTCGTAAATATGTGAAGTAATCTAAACACAGTCCGCTCACAATATGGTGCATGTGATGAGTCAATCAAAAAAGTAAATCATATCTTTGGGTTCAACCCATACTTTCCCATACAGGCGTTGTTTAACCATACCAGGTTTGAGGGGCCCAAAATGCCCCCAGTTTTTTCTCTATCGCCGGAACGACAAAAAGTTGAAACTGACTCTCCGTCACTTTATATTTTATAATAATGGGGTCATTTCCAGCCTATTTGGATTAGCCCCGAACAGAGGATCCTGGGTAAATTCAAGATGGCGGCCATGTGGGGTACCAGAAAAGTGATGTTTTCGTCATTTTTTCTTCAAAATTTCTACTATTTTATTTCACATCTCATTAATATTTACTAATTTATCATGCTGCTTTTGTTCAGAAATTGCGTAAAAGTTTTTTTGAAAAATCGGACCGAAAAATTTACCCCAAAAGGCCGTCAACAAAGCGGCCATCTTACCTAAGTGTCGTAAGTTTCAGCCCTCTAGCCCAAGGGATGAGAAAATAATTAGGGGCGGGAGGGGGGGGGGCATTTTCGAAACCCCCCGGCCTGGACAGGTCCCAAAAAGCCCAGGTCAGATAGGGTTAACGAATATTTCACAATTTCGGTAGTGAACTGAATCTTTTCGATGAAAAAATATCCGCATAATGCCGCTTTGAATTCTGAGATAACTAGAAATCTATAAAATGCAAGACATTATCTGAAATTGCGGTTTAAAAAGTCATTATGCTTGAATTCTGGCAAACACTTTATTTTTATTTCAATTTTCTCAAACTATGCGCTCCACATGAAAAGTTGCAATAAAAGCGCAGCTGAGATATTAAGGCTACGTCCGAGAATCCACCGTATTCTCAAGGTCTGAATGTTAGATGTCGATGAATAGTTTCCTGTAGTGTCATATGGTTGCTTTTTAGTCACCAGACGTCGTCAATTTTTCCCACATCTTGCATATCGCTCTAATTTAATAATTTCATCGGGATTAAGATTGTCTTGCAGAAGTAATTCACAAAATCGTGTTTTCAGTCGAACTGTGAGATTTTTAAATTAACTATAAAAGCACGATACAGGGATGATGTTTTATTATTTGACGCATCTTTTGATGTGAATAATTATTAGTTGTAAGTTATCAAAAGAAATACACCAGAAAAGTACCAAAAAAGCGCGTTTGAGGGTTTTTTTGGAAAATTATATAATTTATGCAAAAGTCTGAATGTAAACTTGTCAAAGGTGCATTCGATCGTGATAATATCAGCTATTGATATACCGAACAATTAATGACAGTTGATCCTAACCTGTTAAACCCAGACAGATCTAGCATTCTTCTATATATCAAGTTGCATTGTTAGCAGTCAAAATGAGAGGGTATAGTGCTGCAACGTTGCAATGTTCCTTCTCGCTCCAGTGATCATTTCATTTTAATTTCGTGAAAGTGTGAAGAAGTGAGCAGAGGAAAAATGAATAATTCTCTCACATTTTCGTTCAGGTCTTTCAGTTCCTCTGTAATCCAGTGTTTTTCCAAAGGTAAATTACAGATGTCATCTTTTCCGTCATACTTAACATCATACGGGTATTATGAGATCAACCCACTTTCATCCTCCTCAAATGCACGTTCTGGGGTCAGTTCACTCTTTGTTACTACTATACCAGTATACCACTTATAGCGATTTCCTACTTTCCATACATGGCGATTCCTCTTGTCACTGAGGTCAGGTATGGGTTCTTTTCGCTTTCCAAAGCGACAGGACTGGGCTAAAGTTCCAGCAGAATTGTAGGTGTACAAGAATATTTTCTTCACTTGCTTCATTAGTGCTTCGTCGAATGGGTTGTGGTGCTGTTAGGGTTGGGTGGAAGGGGGTTGCTGGTGTGGTTGGATTCATGACCTGTGAATGAATGCTGACAATGTGTGAGATTTTTGCTAAAGTTCCGCTGGATTTGTTTCTATGCTGACTGAAGAGAAACTTTGAGAGGTCAGCGGATGAATGTATGAGGTTTTTGTGGAAGATCAGTTGGTTTTTATCGCTCGTGTTTTCTTTGGGTTACAATCAGACAATAGGTCATCTAGAGCTTCCGGGCTTTTACACTGACCACCCATTTTTGTGACATTGTCTAACGTATTTTGCTGCACAGTTGCTGTCTTCACCTCCTTTACAATGTTCCGTTTTGATTTTAGCCGGTTCCTTTTCTCTTTCCAGACGGTCTTGACTCGGTTGACTTGTTTTGTGAGCTATGCTCCAGTTTTATCGTAGACCAAAAGAATGATTGATTCCAGATTTTTCACTGAAGCATGAGATGCTTCAGCAATGCAAATTGACTCTCGTAAAATGAGTTAAACGGGAATCTTCGATGCTTCCTAGTGTATAGTTTCCGTCTCTAATCCATGTTTTCCTCCGGACAGTTTGTGAGACACCTGTTTTATGAACGAAACAAAGCCAGCAGTAGACAGCAATCCTATTGACACCAATGTCACATCAGCAGAGAGAGAGAGAGAATTAAGGCTTAATATCGCGTTCAGCAATACTTCAGCTATATAGCGACGATCAAACAAAATTCTAAGTACTCAAGTCACTAACTTACTAATCCAACTCATTAAAAAATACACACATTAAAACTTATGTAACAAACCGATTTCTCTCAAATAACGCAAGATGCAATCCTCCCTCACCCGACTAAAAAGATCTTCCAAAGTAGTCGCTCGATAAAAAGCATCTCTTACAATCTTAAAATCGATGCATTCGATAAGAATATTTTTTACCGTGAGATCTTCATGGCATGGAATATACCTTGGGCCGGGCTATTTTTTAGTAAATGTTCGTGAGTTAGCCGTGTATGGCCGATTCTACATCGCCTGATCATAGTTTGATCGAAACGTTTTTAGCTGTTCAGATGAGTATAGTCTACATTTTTTTTGAACTCATGAAGTTTGTTATTATTCACAGCATCCCATAAATATTGAAACAACCGTCTCACATAAGTACAGATAGAGGGTCTGAAATCGCTATATGGGATTCCAACAAGATCAACTTCATCTAGGGCTGCCTTAGTCATCCTATCAGCCTCAGCATTACCTTTGATGCCAACGTGACTAGGCAACCAACAGAACACAATATCAATTTATTGATCAAATCTACAGTCATGTAGTTGTAGAATACTCAAGATAGTGGGATGACTCGAAGTTCCACTTTTAATCGCTTGGAGGCATGACAGTGTATCTGAAAATATCACATATTTTTTTCCTTTTAGCGGACCCAATACCTTCTAAAGCCAACAATATAACTTTTGCTTCTGCAGTGAATATCGAACTTTTACCTGGTAGTCGACAGGTTTTAGTTTTGTAATTAAAGATAGTAGCACATGCTACTCTCTCACCATCTTCATAACCATCTTCAGAAATAGCCTGATGCGATCTGTATTTCTCTCTCTGTAGTCCTAGTTTTTGTGTATACAAGAGCTGGCTCGTGTCTGCCTTTTTATGTCTCGTTAGAGAAATATCTACTTCTGGTTGAGCTGCGTTGGTGGAATTGGCAAGAACTTGTTAGATAAAATTTGACTGAGTTTAATACCAGCTGTTACAATGTGTGGTTTCATACGAATTCCAAGTGGTGGAATAATGGAGGGTTTCTTTAAATAGAGATCCACGAACTGAGGTTTGAAGTTATATTAGTTATATGCAGAATTCGACTGATTTGATCGCAATTTCGTGATATATTGCAGTGATAGTTTAATTCTTCGAAGTTCTAAAGGAAATTCATCTGCTTTGACACATTAGCTTTCTTTATGGAATGTTCTGAAAGCTCCAAAGCAAAGTCTTAGACCTTGATGGAGAATAAGATCTAGCTTTGTCAAGTTTGACTTGCTTGCACCGTTGTAAACAATAGAGCCATAATCAAGTTTGGAACGAACAAGTGATCGATATGAATTGAGAAGTGTTTGCTGATCTCCTCTCCACTTATAGTTGGCAAATACCTCCATCAGATCAAGCGCTTTCATTCACTTAGCTTTCAAGCAATTTATATGCGATTTCAATGTTAGTCGGTGGTCAAACAACATTCCTAAGAATTTGACCTCTTTTACCACTTTGATCTCAGTTCCATCTAATGTTAGTACCGGATCTTCGTGCTGAAAATATTTTCTGCAAAAGTGTATACAATTTGTTTTAACTCTGGAGAATTTGAAGCCATTTTCCAGACACCATTTCTGAATTCTATTCATACAAAGTTGTAATGTTCACTCAATATTGTGTATACTTTTTCCACTACACGTAATGTTGAAATCCGCCACAAAGAGTGAACCATCTATTGATTTATTCAAAACTTCCGCCAAGCTATTGATCTTGATACTAAACAGAGTAGTAGACAAAATACTGCCCTGTGAGACACCCTGATCTTGGTCGAAATGATCAGACATTGTCTATCATTAAAAAAGTTGGATATGAAAATGGGTAAACGGCCCTTTAATCCCATGGTCTGAGGGTCTTTTAGAATCCCGTATTTCCATGTAATGTCATAGGCTTTTTCTAAATCAAAAAAGATGGAAACTACATGTTCATTCTTGGCGAAAGCATTCTTTACATAGGAATCTAATCTGACTAAACGGTCAATGGTACTTCTATTTTTACGGAAACCAGCTTGAATATCAGTAAGTATTTTTTCAGTTTCTAGGTACCATACAAGGCGATCATTTATCATGCGTTCCATTGTTTTACAAACACAGCTAGTCAGTGAAATCGGACGATAATTACCAGGGTCTTTATGGTTACGACCGGGCTATGGTACTGGTATAACGATGGCATTATACAATGACGGTGGAAAGTCTTCTCATCTCCAAAGTCTGTTGAATAAGCATAATAAAATTTCTAGAGAAGATTCGGGTAGATGTTTCAAGAGTTGAATCGTTAGCTTTCGCGAGAGAAGCATGAAGTTCCTCAATTGCAAACATAGCGCTATAGCCTTCCTGGTTACCGGAGGAGAATTTAATTTCATATTTCTCTTCTCTTTTCCGGAAATTTAGTTTGTAGTTCTTGTGAGCAAAGCTTTTCAAATTCTGACCAATTTGCTTTCTTGAAATTCTACATTGTTAAAGGGGGTCATCAGCTGAATGAACAGCTTCTAAAACAGTGGGAAAGTGATTACTTCCACAAAGGTCATCAAGAAAATTCTTCGAGTACAGGAAGGTGAGATATCTAAAGCTGATTAGGGTCAATGAGCTGTGGAAAAATGTGCATAAGTCCCATCATTAAAAATACACAAATAATTATTTGATATAAAATCTTCAAGAACTTTTCCTTTACAATTCTCTTTATCCCAAAAATGATTACGGCCATTAAAATCACCCATCACTAAACAAGGTTTAGGGAGCTGATCATAAAGATGCTGAAGCTCACTAAGACAGTGGCCTCCAGATGAAGGTACAGTGCAGATCAGCTGAAAGGTTAATTTTGGCGCACCAATGGCGCGCAAACGAAGCGTGCCAACACAAAGGTATAGTGCGCCAATGCCCATGATTATCGCCTGGCCATTGTTCTAACTCTGTTGAATGTAGTCCGTCGACATGATTGAACACAGGCCGCGCGCTATCAGCACGGTCAGACAATGGCTGGAAGCGAGCTGCGGGAAGAGCCCGCTAGCGAGGTCTTTGTTAGCGAGCTCAAGAAAATCAGTTGGGAGTCCACGTGGCGTTAATCGGCACGAATGTCTGCATGTAATTCATACCTATTAAATAACATCAGGTGTATGAATTTGTGTTACTGGCGAACACGTCGACCTCGATCAAGCGTATTTGCATTCCATCTAAAAATTTGTGAAAGGAAATAGATTCAATATTTTTTTTAATCATAAACACCGCTTGGAAAATGGATTGTAATTTGTGCTTCGTCGGACACCTGCTTTCAAAGTTGACCCAGACTTGCGCGTATCAAGGAATAGCGTTTCTGGTATTAAAGCTGTGTAATGGAAGTAGGCAGTGTTATGTTGAGGACGTCGGCAGGTTCGGTTTGGGGTGATGATGTTGGCGGTGCGTGGACTTCAAGTGGATCTGTCTGTGTAGATGATGATGTTGTCATCTGTGTACTGGATGATGCTGTCGTCGATTTGCTAGACTGCAGTACCCACATTATTTATGGCTGAAGTCCCTCCCTCCGTCCCCAACATCAAGACCTACATTTCATATGTGTTAATGCATACTTCCTGTCGAACAGAATAACGGATGTTATATTGTCAGCAAGAAAACAACACTGTAAAGGTTAATCATCTCGTTAAGTTTGGCCTAAACAAGTGGATAATATAAACATAACAGTGCATTCTCTCTCTGACGGGGTAAAGCGATATCCCGCTTTCGTCCAACAAAATGCGCGTCTGTGTCTCATTTGAAAAGAAATGAAATGGCATTAACTTATTGTTTAGGTAGAAATCTCTGTTATTGTTTCTTTTTTGTTATTTAGTTGGAACGATGTGTGGGCCATAAATACTTGTTAATTCTTATTTCCTCATCGGAAGTTTCGTGTGCAACCTTTAACAGTCGGGCGGTAACGAATAAAGAGCATATACAAGTATTTGTCATTCTCTGCAAGGGGCTAATTGATCTTTTGAATTTCTGTGTATATTTTGGTTAGGCGGTTGTAACAAGACAAGCCAAAGAAACAACCTGTCTGACCGAGCACTGCATGTTGCCCCGATTATGACCTCGACTCGCCCGTGTGTCTGAATTTATACGAAGCTGTATTCATTTGAAATGTTACGTTCAACCGTTTTACTGGCCGTTCTGAAAGAGGAGGCGGCCTTCGCAATTTGCACACACCAACGTTTTATGAATTCTGATAATATATTTAGGCATACTTCGACTAAAATTCACAACTGAATATAATATTTAAAAAAAAATATAGCCCAACTTGTATTCTCTCCTATTTCTATACTTTAAGCTATCTTTGGCGAAACTTTTTGTTAATGAAGATTATTCGTAGTCTCAACCGAATGTTCACAAGACGACCGAGTTTCCTTGGAGCGCAAACAAAAAATGATAGATAATCATTTACAGCATTCTTATTGAAGAAGTCAAATCTTCTATATATTTTTTTAATTACTTAGCCAGTAATTTAAACTGTAGAATAGATTGTGTTCTTGCCGTACACCGCCAGAGGGGAACTCTTTGAAAACAATTCAGTTTTAAGCGGTGACCGCTGTTAGCGCGCAATCCGGCAAGCGCCCCAACGGGGAGCCTTTGTTTACCGCCGACATGCTTACAATGGTTCAGTGGTTTGACCGGACTATATTCTACCGGCGCGTGGCGGCAAGGGTCACATCATGGGGGGTGTAATAAGTCTTGGTGATTAGGCCAGCACGTTGGCGCGCCATCAGTGCGTAAACCCTGTTCACTAATTGGAAGATTAAGCTGATCTGCACTGTAGGTACATCGTGCATAATGTAAATACAGAATTCAAAGTAAGGCGAACTGCTACAGCTTGTAAATCTGTCTTCAAATCAATAGGACTATGCAAAACACCCATTTTAACAAGTATTGAAGAGCTGCCTGTAGCCTTTCCATGCTCTTGCAAAGCACAGGGATGATAGGGTGTATATTGCCCTAATTCAAATTTATTTTTATCTGATTCTTTGAGAAAAGTTTCATTCAAACAGAGAGCTAAGGGTTCATAATTCTGAGATAACAACTGAAGCTCATGTAAATTTGGCCAAACTCCTCTGCAGTTCCATTGGATGAGGGTTGGGGACTGAGCCATTTTTAGTCTATATGAAGAAATAACACACAAGAGTACATACACTAGGAAATAGAGTGTCAACTTAGCCATTATCAACGTTTAATTAAAGGTCTTCTCCTCTGGCTTTTTTTTCTTTTTTTTCTGCCCTTCTCGCAACTGCTGCATATCTTTGCCTTTATTTCTATAAATTTCTGGTTCTCTCTTCTGTTCACATTTCTTTTTCGACCTCTGGTTTAAGGAAGACTTGCCGGGTCACTTATTATCACAAGATTGATCCATGTGCTTAGCGACCGCGTTTTTTCTAAGGTGGGGTTCATAGGTGTCTCTGTGTTGCGAATGGAGTTATCAACTTCCCCTTCAGCTTGTTTTTCATCATCGATGAGTATCTCATTGCTAGCTTCATCACTAGTGAACTCCTCGAACACATAATCATCTGGAGCGAAGTTCACAGGTGTATCCGTTTCAGAAATAAAACCATCAGCATTTGACACTTTTTGAACATGAAAAGTTTGCGATCGGAACAGCTGAGGGTTCCAAGGTTAAACCCTCCAATGCAAACAGTATTTTTTCAAGAAGGATTCATGTCCAATATGTGCGGGGTGGTTTGTTCTTGTAAAATGATTCTGATGATGAACATATGGAAAATGGCAATGGCTCTGCAGATAGCGATGAGAAGGGCATTTTCAATATCCGCCTATGGCAGCTTTAACAAGCATGTTGTCATTTTGGGCGAGAGAAAAAAATTCTGGATGTCGGTGATGTGGGAAATATATGCTACTGCATTTTAGGGCAAAAAGCTGAATCTGTTTAGCGTTGAATGGTATAAAATGACACAAAGTTTTGCCGGTGTATGAAGATATGAACGAAAGTCTTGTGGCGATCCAGTAGCTGGGGGACCTGTCCTACAGAAAAGAGCGCATGCACTCTGAATTGCATTGGAACTGCACCAGGAACCAGTGTTCTTGAAATTTGCCTCTGTTTTCCATCTTCCCATGGTATTGTCCTATTATTTCAGTTCTATTGTTTCTGCTATCTCCAGCAACACATGGAATAGGCAGAACCACTGGTTAATATGGCTGACTTTCTTGTTCTTCATTCAGGACTTCCTACCCCTCATTGCTCTTCTCAAGTAAAGCCACTCACCAGTCTTTCATCTTTTTGCTCGATGTTTGGTCGGACATGATTAGTTTTGAGAATATTTCCTCTTTCTCCTCTGGGCTATTCCCTAGAACATCATAATATTCCCGAAAGATGTTCTGGAATGTCTCCAAGTGGATACCTGTATCATCTCTCTCCGACCTTTGTCAAAGATGTGCTTCCAGAGGGCAGTGCTGTTTGGAAGCCTTTGGTGATGCAATCTGATTAAAACTCGGACTTAATAACCGCTCCTCTATCGGACATGTCGCTAATTAAGATCTGGGATAATCTGTATCTTAAATCTGTCGCGCATGTCAGACTGGCGACCAATCACAGTCCAACTTCAACGGGCGAATAGGTGCCTATCCGAGCAAATAATAATCTTTGGAGAGCAAGAACTTCGTCAACCGCCTGGGTTGGTTTTTCTGCGTCTCGTTCACTACAGAAATAATCGGATAGGCACCTATTCGCCGGTTGAAGTTGGACTTTGATTGGTCGCCAGTCTGACATGCGGGACAGATTTAAGATACAGACTGTCCCAGATCTTAATTAGCGACATGTCCGATAGAGGACATGAGTTTTATTCAGATTGAAGGTGATGGTGCTTATTATCATTTGTGCCATCCAGATGTAATATGTTGTTGCTGATCTCCATTACAGATTTTCCAACATTTATTTTACCAAGTATATTTGCATAAAGTATGAAACTTGGTACAATATCCAGTTCTCTCTGAAGATTTAAATACATGTAACAGTCCCGATACACTGTGCTATGTTGAGGACACCGAATCCCAGGCGATGTAGGCTCACACAAGTAGACCAGACTGGATCGGTGAACTGGCCATCTTTGAAGGTGGTGATATCGAGCTTGTCTTCTACCAGAGTTTGTACCTGTGATATAAGCTGTGTACTTGGATTTCCTTTTCTTTTACTCAGCTGGCCGCTGTGTTGACGTCTGTTTCCCTTTCAGCACACTGTTTTTGTTCGCTGGTAGTGTCTTTTATTTTACTTTTATGTTTCTTTAGGCGTTGGAATTTTATATTTTTCATCAACTTCTCTTTCCCCTCTTATATATATATTTATTATACCTCTTGAATATTCATGAGGGTTTTCTGGTATTTCATTGGTCAAACTTTACCCAGCCACGAGTCAATATTTTTCAATCACTGACTCAGCTGTTAATGTGCCAGGCGAAGCGCGTGAGGTCCGGAGTCAATATTGTGATCACGTGATCACTGTTTAGAAGTACCGTCTGCCTGCAACATGGCTGACGGTGGTCGCTTCGTAGATTTGTCCGATGAAAATCTACAAGAACTGTTACAAAATAGGGATAGTAAGAACGCAAAAAATGTTATACAGGCGTCTATACCAATATTACGTCAATAACGAAAGAACAACTTGGCGAATTCCTCTTCAAAATCTTTGCTGGGTTGAGAAAGAAGGATGGAGATAAATACTCGTCGATGGTAGGCATACGTTTCGATCTCCTGAATATTCAAGAGGTATAATAATTTGTTATATGTAATTTCTATCTGCACTGCCCGAGTTAGTTCAATCATGAACGTCGCTCGCATGGCGTAAGCCCATGCGAGCGACGTTCATGATTGAACTATGCCCGAGTAATCCATTTCATTCTTATCTCAAAACTGGAGTAACTTTACGCCGTCGATGTCACCCAACCAAATGAGTTTACCATGACCCAAATAGGATTTATGAATGAAGTGTGTAAAGCCAGTGGCTACATTGTATCAAAACACTCAGTTTGTGACGAAGAGTTCACCTCTTAAATCTCGGAAAACGCGTCTGAAAGTTTAAATTCTCAATATTTTTCTACTCAGATTGGGAGCAGCTTTGTAGATTTATCCATGAACTATTCATAAAATTGTATCTGTGTGTCTCGTTTCCGATAACACACAGCTGCATGACAGAAAGCATTCGTCAAACGGCGTTTTTGGAAAGTAGTATAGTAGTATCATGCGCTGGTCTGGCGTCATAGCGATGATTCACTGCAGTTAATAAATTCGGTATAATAAAACACTTATAAACTTGTGACGGAGTCAATATCATGAAACCCGGACCCTTGGCCAGACTTGGCCAAGCAGACCTGACCTCGGCCTGCGGCCTCGGTCAGGTCTGATTGGCCAAGTCTGACCTCGGGTCCAGGTTTCATGATATTGACTCCGTCACAAGTTAATAAGTGTATAATATACACACACAAGCTTTGTTTATAATAGAGAAGCGGTCAACAGTTTTCAATGATGCCGTCGAGACACCACGATGTTGCTATCGTGGAAATCCGTGTCACTGACCAATATTATCATGTTTATCCAAATGATTTTCGACGTCGATCTGATATTGTCGACCCATTTTCTCTTCCAAGAAACCTACTTATGTTTCTTTTGTATTTATTTCATTATGAGATTCAGGACTGAATCTTGTTTGAATTCTGCATCTTATTTGATTATAATATGTCTTTATTAAACAAGAGCAATGATTTATGTAACTTAGTTATATCATATCAAGCATGGGGCTATAATCGCATATGAAATTATGGAGGGGGGGTGGGGCGTGTACCAATCATATTTTGCTGACCATGTTAAATGTGAATAGATTGTGTAGAGATTTTGCCTCTTTGTGTTAAGTTGTAATTGAACTGTTTGGTTATTCATGTCCTGAACTGTAGATGATATCAAGTCAAGTCAGAAATGGATACTTTATGTTATCAGGGGTTTTTTCTTTGGAAAATTACTGTCTTTATTTTCGGAAAGCAATAAGAAAATTGGGACTTGATTTTAGTTGAATGACAACGTGGCAGGTCATCCACAGGGTCAGTCAGATTAAATGTCAATTCTCCAGTGGGTATAAAATTTGGCAAGTCTGGTGTATCAGTTGGACTTATACGATCGTTTGTCTCCAAGAATTTTGATACTCATTTTCTTGAACTGAGGGTGTGACCTGCTGCTGGCTATTGATTTGATTGTGATAAAATCAATATGGGATTCACCATCTGATTTTCTCGCTTCTAATTATTCTAGAGTGACTCTAGATCTTAACTGCGAACAGTCGTTTTGTTAGTTATGGGGAAAACAACCCATCGAGTGACGACGCTATCCTGTAAGAACATAAAGAAAACTCATTAAAAATTCTCATCATGTCTAATGACTTACATGCATTTATTTACTAACGGTCTCATGCGAGACCACTTAGACGAACAGCACGTCATCATGGGCATTCAGTCGTAAAAATCGGTATTCGTTGATCCCAAAAATGTTTTCAAATCGTTTTCTAACTTCGCAATCCTTATTAATATTTCAAAAGATGCGCGTTATCAAAGACGGGTGAGTAGTTCAGCACGACTGAAGATACGCCTTCGTCGGACGCCAATCATGATTATGTCTACTTTACAAGCCTTGGCATGGAAAATTTACCCTCCAATAAATGGTTATAATGAAAGAATATAGCTAATATTCCATCTCGTATATCCATTAGGGAACATCTGCACTAAATTGAGCGTCAATTCCTGTCTTGATATAGTTTAGTTGTCGAAACGAGGGTTTCCCAAAAGAAAAATATCAACTGGGCATAGCACGCTTTCGTGATGGCCTTTGGTAGACTTTCTGCACATTTGATAATGGTAAGCTTTATTACTTCAATCTGTTCGGAAGGGGAGTTCGTCCATGCAAATTCGACGTACAGGGCGAACAATGGACTGGAATATCCAACGGCATTACAACCCTTCAAAATTATGACTGTAGACGAGTGGGAAAGCTATACAGATTCGTCTCAAGAACAGAATGTCAAGAACAAGCAAGGTTTGAAAATGAGCGATGATCTATTCCAGACAATCCAATCTAATTCGACATCACGAAGGTTTGCTGTTGATGACAGAGAGCCGCCTGACTTTCTAGGAGGAACGTTTCTGATCGAAAGCATAATTAAAAGTGACAATTACATTTGTGGGTGGAACAGCGTGTGTGACCAACGCCTCAGCGAGTATGAATGTCCGATCGCAGACTGCTCCAACTGTAAGTGTGACACCGACTGTTTAAGGTTTCAAGATTGCTGCCCTGACGTGTACCTAACGGAAACAGCTCATCCTGCGGACGGATTAAGTTGTGTTTCGCAGGGATTCAAGGAAACTGCGTCTCAACCCCCAAAAAGGTACGTTAAAACCAACACTGCCAATATAATGTGGTTCTAAACGTTCACCAGTTGTTCAGATGTCGTTCAGATGTGTTCAAAACAAATATGCACATGCATTCTGGAAACCTTTTAATGTTAAACACATTTTACAGCCATTCTTTGCTTGAATTTCTCACTAATGATATCCAACCTTTGCTCTCAGTCATTAAAACTTTTAGGCTTCATCAAACGTTCATGTAGATGTTTTAAATCCACCAAATCTTTCCACTCATTATACCTCTCACTCGTGAGGAGTCGACTTGACTATTGCTCGGTTGTCTGGTCTCCTTATGCTAAATGTCATTCAGATTCATTAGAACGAGTACAGAAATGTTATTTTAGATTTATGTGTTTTAAAGAAGGAATCATGTATACGGATTTAACTTATACTGAACTATGTAAACATTTTAATCTCACTTCCCTTGAAACGCGGAGAACTCAATTAGATCTTATGTTTTTACATGGTATTTTAAACTCTAGGTACGATTCCTCTTACTTGTTAGCTCAGATTCCGTTTTATGCACCCAATAGGCAGTTACGCAGACAACAACTTTTCTATTGTCCGTACTCCAGACTTGATCTCAGAAAGAACTCTTTTATCCCGCGTGTTTTACAGAAATATAACAGTATTAATAGCGTTGATATCGAACTATTTAGTTCAAAACATGTTTTTAAAAGATCGATTTTACGTCAGCTGTCGCTGTAATATATTTATAAATGCAAGACTGTCGTAATATGTGCCATATCATGTAATTTAATTTTATAAATGAAAGACGGTCGCAATAGATGTACATCCTTTACTAAAGTTACCTAATTTATATTACCTGTTTCATCTTAAGTAAAACCATATATATATTCTTTTTTATATGTTTGCAATTTACCAAAGTTCACCTGTTATAATGTTTGCAATGCATTGCATATAGTATTTTCGTGACCTGTAAATGGAATCAATCCGTTGGTCATTTTGAGAAATAAATAAATAAATAAATGTGAAATTTGGCAAAACAATATATCATCAGCATATAGGTATTCCAATGGATACTAATTATGCACTCCTGTTGCCTGACCTTTTTCTGTTCTCTTATGACTATGACTATATGCAGGCGCTTTCAAAAACAATCAATCCAAAGCCCGTTACTTCTCATTCACCAAACGCTATTTAGACGATCTTTTCGCTGTGGATAATCGCTATATAAATGACGCAGTGAAGGATATATATCCACCTTCACTGGATTTGAAGAATACTACAGATAACCCTAACGGCACGTCATATTTTGACCTATATCGCTATAAAAGTGAAGCGGGCCTTCTCTCTAGTCGTCTTAGTGACAAAAGAGATGATTACAATTACGACATCGTAAATTAACCCTTTTCTGGACAGCAAAATTCCAGTCGGACCTGCATAGGGCGTATACATATCTCGCCTAGTAGCATTTGCTAGACCGCTTGTTAAATGTGGCGATTTTAATCAACGTCACAAAACATCATTGCAGAATCTTATAAAACAGGGCTATACCACCAAGCGACTCCACTCAAAGTTTCTCGAATTCGGTGGTCCATATCACATGCTGATAGCAAAATACGAGCGTACCGTGCAAGATCTATGGTGTTACGTTTCGTAACGTGTGTCTAATTCTGTTTAACTCGGGGCTTGGGGCCGTATGAAGCCATGCACATCCAGATTCTCATGGTGTTCAGATGAAGTGACAAACACAGCGTGACTGAGATGCATCATTTTTTGAATGACGACCTTACAACGAATATCATATGGATTACGGATACTGATTAGCGATAGGGATTTGGAAAATCATGATATGTTGCCGGCATCATTGAAAACTGTTGCTCGCTTCTCTCTTGCTAGCCTATGTTTATACTATAATTGTCTTTCTGAATTTGGTACTAATGCTGTTATATGGAGTATGGAATAGGTCTTTGGGTTATGGATGCGGATATTCTTTAAAGGACGACGGCTGAATATGAATGACAGACCAGACGCTTATAATTTACCGGTTTGTCCAAATATTTAAGACTGTGGAGCTATCTTTTATTTTATCAATTTTTTCACTCATCGTTAGAATCATTCAATATAATGCCCCTACTGGAACATGCTCTTGCACGAATTTAGACTCGAATAAACTGTAGCTTACTGGCCATATCTTCGATCCACTGGGAATCTTTGTATGCAAAACATATTTCATTTTTCATTGTCCAATTTACCTTATTATAGGAGTATTATTAAGTACCTGTTTGACATTCCTTCTAGGATACCGACAATGGATGAAATTCACGCATAATTTTACTCTATATAACGAATGCACATTCAACATTCCAGATATCTGATGATTGGAGTGTGTCCTCAGCAGCAAAGCCATTTTGAAATGGACGAGGTTATTTGGCTGTCTTGTGAAAATCCTGACCGTACAAACGTGACCGAGTCAACACCAGTGTTTGCTAGAGTGACCGGTCTACACTATCGGAACCAATTTTGTGCGGACTGTTGGGGAGTGTCCGAGTTTGAAACATGGACGATGAATTCGTTCTGCACTGATTATGTCGACTACAACAGTATGGCATCCTTGGGGGACTATCAAGATTACGTCATGAAACAGGAAACATGTGGAATTTACGCATATCCGCCGGATATAGAAACTGTAAGAGAGTGTATTTTCACTAGTGCCATGGTGACGCGATGTAACGTGACAGGAGACTGGCAAGAAGGACTCAATAATACCGACATCGAGCTCGGTTGTGCGTTCTACACTCATCCCGTCAAGGTGGGAGATGTCGTCTATAAGAATACCGTATGTGCTCTCTGTAATGGAAGAAACTTGTTTCGGGATGATTGTTCTGGTGAGTCGGAACACCGTATGGTTGCGCCGTTTTCAGTCTTGATGAACTTCCGAGCGAAAGAGGACGGTCCTGACGAGCACAAAATACAGCTTACCAATACGCCAGATTGTCAAGACGCGGAAATCCTGGATTCAAAAAGTGTAAGTTTTTTCGTGATAAAAATCTTATTAAACTCCATAGATTTTCAATAATGTCAGTAAGGCAATACGGCATTCAAATCGAACAATCCTGTTTCTTGAAGTCTTCTCGAAAAAAGTGTTAAAAATGTCACAGTGTGATACGGCTTATCCCAACTCAATATAAATAATGCGATTAGCGCAATTCGACTCAGTGTGTATTCTCTTAGCTTTCGAAGACAACTGTCTTGCAGGTTCTGATGTATGCCTTCGAGTTCTGAGTTGATTCCACCTACATGTATGCACATAAGAGCCTATCTGTATCCTCTTTCAGTTATGTAATGAATTGCAGTATTATTGAATTGTCGATTTGTATGTGTTGTAAAGTATCCCAGTCATGTGTTGATGTTCCTTCAATCAGCGTCGGTCCTATGTCTCTTACTCTCCTTGAATCACCTCCAATTCTAGACTGATTACCTCCCCTGTATTCCTGTATTTCTTTTTAGTCACACCAATATCGTAACATCACTTTTCGGATACGACACAACAATCTACCACATTCTACGGGCATTGTCTTCCAACCAAACATAACGATATACCAAAAGTATACTGGACTCCCAAAATGCATAAATCACCATACAAAGCTAGATTCATAGCTGGTTCTAGAAGCTGCACCACCAAGCTTCTTTCAACCCTGTTGACGAGGGCCCTTCAGCAGATAAAAGCATTTTGGGAAAGGTTTGCCCCACTATTTCTAAAAAACTCTGGCGTTGAATGTATGTGGATATTGAAAAACTTTAAATGTCTTACGGAAGAACTTGATGCTAGAGGTCAAATACCGTACAGACATGTATCCACATGGGATTTCTCGACTCTCTATACTACAATCCCTCATCAGGACCTTATTGACCGTCTAAGTTCATTAATAGTATCTGTGTTCAAGAAAACTGATCGTAGATATATTAATGTCGGAAGCCATAAAACATTCTTTAGCTCTACTACATACAAGAGTTTTCAATCATGGGATGTTTCTTTGTTTACAGAGTTGCTTGAATTTCTCGCTAAAAATATCTATGTGAAATTTGGCAACACAATATATCAACAGCATATAGGTATTCCAATGGGTACTAATTGTGCACCCCTATTGGCTGACCTATATATGCTCTCTTATGAATATGACTATATGCAGGTGCTTTCAAAAACCGATCCATTCAAAGCCCGCTCCTTCTCATTCATCAAACGCTATATAGACGATCTGCTCGCTGTGGATAATCGCTATAGGATATATATCCACCTTCACTGGATTTGAAGGAAACTACAGATAACCCTACAGGCACATCATATTTAGACCTATATCTCTATGAAAATGAAGCGGGCCTTCTCTCTCGTCGACTGTATGACAAAACAGATGATTACAATTTCGACATCGTAAACTATCCGTTTCTGGACAGTGATATTTCAGTGGGACCTGCATATGGCGTATACATATCACGCCTAGTAGCATTTGCTAGATCCTGTGTTAAATGTGACGATTTTAATCAACGTCGCAAAACATTGTTGCAGAAACTTATAAAACAGGGGTACACCATCAAGCGCCTTCACAAATTTGGCGATACATATCGCATGCTGATAGCAAATTACGAGCGTAGCGTGCAAGATCTATGGCGTTACGTTTCGTAACTTGTGTCTAATTCCACTTAACCCGGGGCTAGGGGCCGTATGAACCCATGTACTTCAAGATCATCATGGTACTCATATGAACAGACGCAATCAAAGCGTGACTGAGATACATCATCCTTTAGATGAAGACTTTACAACGAATATTATGAATTAAGAATGCTGATCAGCGATACGGATTTGATATTTTTGTAACATCATGGTGTCTTGCCGGCATCATCGAAAACTGTTGACCGCTCCTCTCTTGCAGGAAACAAGCCTATGTTTATGTATCATATAATTGTCTTTTTGAATTTGGTGCTAATACTGTTATATGGAATATGGAATAGGTCCTTGGATTATTGACGCGGATATTCCTTAATGGGCGACGGCTGGATTATGAATGACGGACCAGACGCTTGTAATTGAATTGTGATATGGATTTGATGAATTGAATATCAATTGATTTTGTCGGCATCATTGAGAACTTTTGACCGCTTGTATCTTTCAAGTAATCCCAATTTCCTCATTATCTTTCTGTTAATTATGTTAATTTAAATGCCTTTGGATTATGGACCTGTCCAACTAATTATGGATCTGACGCATTTATACAGTCTGGTTCATCTGTGGTTTCCTATAAATCCTTGGAAAGTGAATCTGATAAAACGTATTTTTGGAAGACAAGAGTAGGGCTTTGGGAAAATGTTTCTCTTTTACCGTTTTAAGCATATGATTATGAATGAGGTGTATACGAATTTTCCAAATAGGGGCGGACAATTTGTAGAGCAAGCGTTATATTACACTGATATGCTTCCCTATGAAATTCAAGCAACTGAACTAGAGAAGAAGTGGGGTTTAGGCTTTTGATCTGAACGAAACCTATCCTATAAACACTCTACTTCTTTATATCTGGTCCAGTATTGCGACACGTCACCGCCAGATCTGACCCATGTCATCAGCTATCAACTATCGCACGGAGTCTCGTGAATTAAATCCCGGATGATTTTATACTCAAAAAAACGTTGTAGCATGTTAAGCCTGGTATAAAGGTGATGTGGCGACAGCGCCTCTACTGATGTAGCTGTCTCCAGTTGGGCGTGACAAAAAAATCAACGGAATATCTTCCGAGCACACGTTTATGCAATCGCCAGTTCGATTAGTTACATATTGTGCTATTATTCAGACACACTATTTTATATTTTGGCGGCATCAGTGGAAGCTGTTGTCGGTTTCTCTCAAACAGAAAACTAGCCTATATTTATGCATACTATGATTGTTTTTTCTTTAGATTTTGGCGCTAATGCTGTTTTTTTAATAAGGTCTTTGGGTTATGGACGCGGAAATGTTTAAATCGACGACTGCTATTATAAAATATTGAATGAGGGACTTGTTTGTCTCAATGCAGCGAGGGTACAATTTCATCGATGACCAACTATGAAAAGGCTTTATATCAAGCCAAATAAATCTCGTGACAAATTAATCATTACAAGCGTCTAGTCCGTCATTCATAATTCAGCCGTCGTCCATTAAAGAATATCCGCGTCCATAATCCAAAGACCTATTTCATATTCCATATAACAGTATTAGCACCAAATTCAAGAAGACAATCATAGTACACATAAACATATGCTGGTTTCCTGCAAGAGAGAAGCGGGCAACAGTTTTCCGTGCTGCCGACAAGTCATGATGTTCCAAAAATATAAAATCCGTATCGCTGATCAGTATTCGTAATCCATAATAATCGTTGTAAGGTCGTCATCTAGAGAATGATGTATCTCAGTCACGATTATTCATATGGCAGAATATGACCGTATCGTGTAATCGCATATATTAATTACAAATTGTATGGAACCGCCTCAGATTGTTATGTTAACGTTGGGGTCGGTTGGTTGTGTTGCTAGTGATCTGTTCACTTGGGAACGAATAGAAGTCCCAAGCTTACACGATGAGCGACGAACTATGTCGAGATAAAACTGCAATACGGATAGTATCGAGCGACGTCATCATCGTTCAACAGATTCCATCTAACATTTCTTGTTTCAATCTTTCAGAATGTGTGTCGGAAACTAGTCTGTCCGGTAGGGAAGTATCTGGAGAATCACACCTGTCACAACATGTTCGATTCGGCCAAAGGGATTGGATACGTTCTGAACTATTCACTGAAGCCCATTAATAAGCAATTTGCGTTGATCAGATCAAGTTATGGAATGATAGATATCGCAGAGTCGTTCGTGGGGTACCTAGAAGCATATATGGAAACCACTTTTTCTCGGTCTTGGCATAATTTTATGCTTAAATATTTATACAAAGAAGAGAAGCCTATATATGGAAAAGACATTTATTACATTAAAAATATAACCATTCAGTTAGCATTTGTAGTTCACAGCAATGTGCCCAGGTGCATAGTTGAAAGGTCAATGATAGATTTAGTGAAACGTGGATACTTTTATTACAATGATGATGACGCCTTTCCGGAAATGTATACCTCGGTCTGGCTGGCAGACACTGATGAAGCTTACTTTACCAAGTCTCGTGAAACTACCAAAAATATTAATCTAACTGGTGAAATCTTCACTGAACTTACCTATATCTATTCAAAACGCACTCGTCCAACCGACCCGTTTGTACCAGGAGTTTACAAAGATACCATCTCAGCGTACATTCGGATCAGCGAAATTATGCATTGTGAACAGATACAATTGAATGCGTCGGATTATCTCATGCAAGACACTGGAATCATCTTTGTCAACCAATCGGGCAGCGAAACACAACTACAACCGGGTCAATATCAGAAAATGGGTTCGAATGTTCGGATCTGTGCTGACATGATTGCTGACACAAGTTCTTCCAGTGGTGTAGACGACGGAGCTGACATGGAATATCAAGTTTTTGACCAGACCGAGATAATCCTCACTATCGTCTGTACGAGTTTATCACTCCTAGGTTTGTCTACTACCCTGATTATATACTCTTCAACACCCAGTCTTCATGCATTATTACCAAATAAAACTAACATGGCCCTCTGGACGAACCTCTTCATGGCACAGCTATTATATATAACCTTAGCTGTGGCTAATGTCCCTCTCCAGCTATGTCGTTTCTTCGCAATAGTTATCCATTACTTCTGGCTCTCTACATTTGCTTGGAAACTCATTTGCGGCTTTCACCTCTTTCGAAAATTCAATAACCCGTTCATGGTTCAAGATGAAATGAGATCCTTCACGAGATATACGTTATTTTCACAATGCTTTCCCATCCTGGTCATTGGTGTTAACATTCTGATCCATTACCTTACTTCCGGTCAATCGGAGATCGGTTATGCTGGCAGAGTTATCGGTCCTGATCGAAGGTTATGTTTCCTCACTGAGGCCCTCGACGTTGGATTTACGTTTGCTTTGCCCATCGGTTTAGTTGTGTTGATAAACACTTTCTTTTTTGGAAGTTTCATACACTCACTCCGTAACAAGCCGAACCTTCAGAAGCACGCATCCAAGTCAGATGTCAAACAAAGATTGGCTTTCATCAAGGTATCATTTCTTCTGGGTTTCACATGGGGAATTGGCTTCATTGCTGTTGGAACAAACGTTCCTGCAATGTGGTATGTATTCACCGTTTTCAATGCTTCTCTTGGGGTTTTCATTTTCTTGAGTTTTGGTCTAAAGAGTCTGTCTATTTACAAGATCATTCCAGAATTTTCTACCAAGGAGACTAGCAATGCCGTTGCCTCAAAACGGCAGCCATCGGGAGATATCGACTGAATCGAATGCAGAAATGGCGAGGAACAGAGAAATTCAAACAGATTCGAGAACAGTTGTTGGCATGGATAGATCAGGTTTGCAATACGATATCGTGATAAGTCCGATCTGCACTTTTAGTTTATATTTGGATAAATTGTTTCCCTATTATTCGATGGATGTTTTCTCTCGTATTTCATTCTCCTTCCCATTTGTAGAGGATTATACGCTACAGGGGAGTAGAGGACGTTCATTTTCACGCTCTTATGTAGCTATAACATGGAGATTTGTCGAAATGTTCACAACAGGCTGCATTTCCTAGCAAAAGTGTCAAGACACCTCAAAATAGAATATAAACAAAGAAAAGACTGCAATCGGACACAACAAAACCATTTATACACGTTATTGGTGGTTCGGTAGAGATGCAGGATTGACCAAAATATTGGTATTTTAGATCCAACGTTTGGAGAGGGCAAAGTGCTCATGAGATTAAAGATGTTGGTTCTGGTATCCCAAAAAGTTTTGAGTTTCAGCAAAAAGGCAAACGAGTAAATGCTTTATAGTTGAACCTCCAGGAATATTCCTCACCTGACTCTGATTCCCCATCCTCAGTTCTTCCTGGACATAGGGATGGAAAGTCTCATTTGATGTGTTATACCGCTACTATTTTCTAAGAATGCATGGTGACCCTCTGTTTTTATTATATATTCAACGAGAACTATATGTGTTTAGTATTATATATTGAAAGGGAGAAAAATGATCAGAGGATGTTTTATTTAATGAGCTTCACGGAAGAAAAAAGTTAAATTTCCGTATACATACAGTGTTATTGAGATCAACGATACACATACACATGGGTGCCATGTTTTCAGTATCCACATTTATTTTTTTCATATATTATCTTCTATTACCCTGATGAATAAATACTGAAATTTAAAAACAAATTCAACCTCTAGAAATGGACATTCTCAACTTCTTCAACATCATTTACGTGAACGTTCGATCTACCCATCTGTATATGTGTGGATATTTCACTGACTGCCTTCCATGGGCATTTCTGTAATTTATAACTGTATTATCAATTTTCAAAGTTAATCTATAGGAAAATGCATATGAGTTTCAGTGTTATAATTGTGGCAGAAGTTACTGATGTATATATTATTCTGCCTGTATTTATTATATAGATATGACACTCCAGTTTTGTCATTCAAACGCTCAATTGAGAAATTTAGAGATACACGTACATTCAAATATACGCAACGCTCCTTTACTGCTTACAAGCCTGATCCATTCACCAGCTCAGCCTTGTTCTACATTTGTTGAAATTGATTGGTTTTTCATATGTATGTACACAATTTAATTGTTCGCATTTCATTTACCTTATCCATTTGGAGAAGATTGTATGCCGTAACCAGATCTGGTGTGAATGTGTGAATATTTACGGCTTTCCTTCAATGAAGATATTTATAATTTGTAACTGTATAAGACAGGTATCATCAAGGTTGTCTTTATTAATTTTAGGCAATATTTTTTATGTTCAATTTTAGTGGCCAGTTTCGTGGCACATACTCTGACGTGGATGGTTGTGATTCACAGAGAAAATGTCCTGAATATTCTAATGTATGAATACATGTAGCACACGTCAACAAATACTGGTATCTGCTGAGTTTCCAGCGTATATATGTGTGCAGCCTTGTTCTATTTAATTGATCATTTTTTCACATTTATATACAAACTTTGATAATTCATATGTCATTTTTCTTCTCTTTTTGTTGAAGTTTGTATGACGTAGCCAAATTTAAGAGTTCTTATTAGTTGTAAAACTGCGGATATTTAAGTGGTCTGAATATTGTAATTATTAGTATTATATATTATTATTTCTCTTCCCTTTCACTGTTATCCTTCAACATCTCCACATACACGTAGCTACAATATAACACAGTTGGATGAGATTCAGTTGGTCATTTGGATAGGTTTTCTTCATTTGCACGAGAAGGCTGCTGCATATTCTGATGTATATATACTCAGTGTATTTATGGTTGAGATATTATAGGTTCTGTCCATAAACTTATTCAATGGATTTTTTTTCATATTTCCGTTTCATTTGCCCTTTTAATGAGGCAACGATTTGGTGTAAGATTCACGAAATATAATTGACAAAGGATCTGCTGCAAGTTGTACTGTCAGTCTTTTGTCCAGGATATTACCTTTTCAATGGGAGGTCTTACACCAAAGCCTTGCCGTTTTTTCTCTGGCTTCCAAAAACAATGCGACGGTAACGTGGTTGGCTGTTAATTAACCGCAATCAAGTATATACACTTACGGCGAAGAAATCATTACATGTTATTGCGTATTGCCCGTCATTGATCGATTTTGAGTGTGAAATGATTTATGAGACGGAGAGAATAAATTAACTGTAGCATGTTTCGATACGACACCAGCTAAACACACCAATGCGATACCGACTGAGGTGTGACGGACCATAGGTATTACATCCTTGGATTGTCCCTGTGATGACCAACCTTTTCTCTGTGTGTTATAATGCATTTCATGTTGAGATTATGATAGTTGCTAAGATACAATGTTCTTACTGGGGCAAAAGAAAGAGCATTTAAACTGCCCGTTGTTGCCGTTTTCCTACTCAATCAGGTTATTATTCGGCAATAGACGATATAATACAATCATGTCTTCATTATCAAGCCAATTGCACATATTCAACACTAAGAGAGAAGGTTGAACAACCCGTGGGTGTGGTAGCTATGGGCCGTCATAGTTCATCAGTTGGTATCTTGACTCTGTTCACAGTAAGCATTGATGTATCTAAAAATCGGAGGAACTTCAGCTACAAACTGGTGTCTCGAGCGAATCAGACTTCAATGTGATGTCGAAAACTGGACCTAGTGTAATGACAAACCTCCCCACCCCGAACAGGAAATTATGAAAACTACTTTTTAATGTCATTTACCTCCAAGACCAGGAACAGGAAAATGTCCACACGGATGTGGCTTGTGGAGTTACCTTCCTTGAACTCCTTTCAAATTTAGGAAAAAAACGGCGTTGTCTTATAAGATACATGTCACATGTCTTCTGGCTATGTATTTATCCAGACTTCTCCTTTAGTAAACAGACTTGAGTAGAATTTTTTTTCTGTTTTTTTTCTGCAATTAGTTACGAAAATGTGCGGACGTTTTAAATGGCCTGAAAACACTCTACGTTCTGTAAAATAACCATGAACGATTTTCGCTATTGTTTGGAGGATTTGTACAGTGTGGCAGCCTAAGTTTGCACTTACTATTTCTTCAATGGATGCGCAATCAGGACCTATTGTGTGGGAGTATATGTAAGTATTGATTTTCAAGCCAATAGCCTCGAAGTTTGATGATACTAATGAAAATTGCAACTACGAATCCAACACTGCGTCGCACAATAATATGAAATAGGCAAAGTCTAGAAACGAGCGAAGTATATGGGTATTTCTTCTTTTCGCTTCTGAAAATATGAAAAAGTGGGGGAGTGCAATAATTGTAACTGATGTGCCGTGAAATGGGTCGAAAATTAGGGTCGTCCTAACGTCAGCCCTGTGGCAAGCCCCTGGCAAGCCGTGTCAGGCCTGCTTATATACACTGATCATGTGTTTTATACACAAAATTACAACTATTTGTGGGTCTTACTATAATATTTATACATCTCTGCTTCTATCTGATAATTTTTTAAGCATAAAGCAGTTATTATAATGCTCAGGATCTTCAATTTACTTTTCCATGCTCAAAACCTTGCAATAGCAAAAAGGGCAATTGGAAGCTAGGCCGGATTATTGATTATGCTAATAACGCATAAGAATTATTGTGGATCTCACTATAATATATATTCATTTATTATCTACAGATAATTGGCTATTGTAAGAGCATACTATGTAGTTATTTACGCCTTTATTTTTATATGTGTGTCTTTATTGGCATTGTATGGTTATTTATTGTTAATTTCTTATAGGACGGTCCGATTGTTATACCGTGGCAGGCCGGCTTATTTACATAATTGAATTGAAACCAATGAGACAGTAATCCCTCAACATACATTTGCTAGAGAAGCGTGTTCTTTAGCAAACAGCTTGCCTATTTAATGTGCTTTGATGTTAAAACAGGAGCTAATCCATGCACGTGGAGAAGCCCACTCAAATAAAAATAAAGTTTCAATTCCAAGGGAAGGTATCTGATGTTAAAACAATAAATAACCCATCCATACCAGTGGAGAAGCCAATTTTATTTCTTACTTGAGTTATTCTTCTAGGTGAGCAATTTATTGTATCAAATGTACATGCCAATGTATGTGCCCACATGGAGATACAAAAGGACACCAAATAAACAGGATAAGCTTGTCCCAGAAGGGGAATAAGTTGATAAAAAGGCCTAGGGTCTTAAGTACATTGATTATTACCATACAGTTAATAGCTGTTATACTGAGCATATGAAGCAGGATTCAGGATCGGCTGGTCGATCACCCAGTGGGACTGATCCAAGGTTTGAAGCGTGGAAGATTAAATCGATGACTTGGGCCTCTTATGTGCCGATACATGCCTAAATATATACTAGATAAAAGCAGATATACATATATGAATATTATGGTAAGCTCAACAAATAGTTGTAATTTTGTGTATAAGGTATGCAATAAGTGTAAATAAGCCGGCCTGTCACGGCCTGCCACAGGCCTGACATTAGGACGAACCCGAAAATTAGTAGAGAAGGGTCTGAAATCTCGAAATTTTCTGGGGGAGTACCCCCGAGCGTCCTCTTTCTTCATGCACAGGTCAAAATTTATCGTGACTAGTTTTAGATTGCAGTTTCATGCAAAGTACCGACTTCTTCCCAGTGTTCGGTTGAGTGTTAACTCCTGCACAGTCTTCATGAATAATCACTTTCATATGACATCCTCCTCTCTTTTTCGATAAGAAACGTTATTTAGCGCCGGAAATTACCGCGTTTGGCACCTACAACTTCAAACTATTCAACTTGGCATTGATGCAACAACTTACGCATGGATGAAGTGATCTTTTGTTGTAGTGGCGTTAGAAGTTGATTTCAACTGACGAGAAGATGGATTCATCTGAACATCAATATTTGAGGAAGTTTTTTTTTCTGTCTCTTTGAAAGAGTTAGAAAGGCGGAAATTGCGAAAATGTTCACCCTAAACTCTTCTCTGAAAATGCGCCAAAGTGCCTAAATGAAGGGTAAATTTCCAAAATTTCCGGGGGGTGGGGGGAGAGGGGACCCCAACCCCCGCCCCTCGCTTCGCGATACCCCCTCCTGATCCCACCCCTGATTTGGCCCCTCCAGTGTTGAATTACTTCCGCCGCGCCTGTGCTGTGATCATGAAATAAGATGAATATTTGATGAATCGGAACCATGTTCTTTATCTGACCTAGCAGACTGCTTAATTATGTTCTACACGTTTCAGTTTCGAAAATATGAATTATTTTCAGTATAATCAAACATCGAATCTGGGAGAAAGTATATTGTATCCCGGATCGAACATGTAAACCACAAAACATCGGGGGGCTTTTTGATTATGAATTACTTTAAGGAATTAAATTCACAAAGGGAAGTTAATTATAAACTTGAATGAAAAATTTAGAATACCAAAATACTCGGAGAGACTATATAAGTGAACAGAAATATCGCGATGTTTATATAATCAAATTATTGTAAACGAATGGTGGTGATTGATGAAGACAAGATTCCACCAGGACTTTTGCCCTTGAAAACATTTTCACATGGACATTTCCTCCTTCCTATTGTTTTTCTTGGTACTATGACTACAATTGTGTACCGGTACTAGTTAAAACCTATTGTTTTGATCGTTATTTTCATCGTTTTGTGTGGAATGTACTTTATCATTATGTTATATAATAATCTAAATATGTACTATGTATCAATATTACTGTCGTAGCTTTTAATAAACATAGCATAAACATATGTTACATGTATGTATCTAAATGTTTATTCTCACTACCAAGGTATGTCATCGTTGTTAACTTATACTATGTATACTAGCTAATGTTTAATCATGTCCAATTGTAGAAAATAATAAATAATAAAAAAATGCTCCAAATTGATTTTGTCAATATTTCAACTTTGTTATACATTTGTACGAAGTCACGGCACAAAAATAAGTAGGAAGGGGGATTGTTCACAGGAAAGATTGGGAAATGTCCAGGGAGGAATTTATGTCCTCAGGGGGGAATGTTTGCATGTGTACCGATATGTACAAACACCGGGTAAATATAAATTGGTGTCTAAAAATGAGAAGTCTGGCTTTCTAAAATTTCGTCAGTTGTTCGAGTTCTTGGTAAATTTTGCTGTTGAACTTACGCTATTCAAGACTTGACACCTCATAAGTTAGTGTGCGTACGGATGTAAATAAGATATAATCTGCAATAAACTATTGCTTGATGTACATGTATGTTTGTATTATGAACTTCTGGTTTCACCTAAAATTACACTTTCAACTTGCTTTGCCGTAGATCTAGATCGTAATCTGGAGTAAATGAATGATATCTGGCAGTTCAGACAATGGCAGTGTCTGCTTGGGAAAGATTCATTACGTCTTTCCTCCCCCATTTTTCAGGAATCTTGCATGACCTAATTTATCACGCTGAAATAACTGGAATTGCTTGATTTCGCTACTCCCGTGTCATGGAGGGCCCGTGCCACTCCGTGGTAAATGTTTATTTTTAGCCCATCACCAGGTGGTGGGCTGTTCAAATCGCTTTTCGTCCGTGGTCCGTCGTCAGTCAGTCAGTCAGTCAGTCGTCCGTCCGTAAACAATTCTTGTTATCGCGATTTCTCAGGAACTACTGCGTGGATCTTTCTGAAATTTGGTACACAGGTCCCCCTTGGTCCGATTCGAAAATCCAATATGGCCACCAGGCAGCCATCATGGATTACCCATGAAACATTGTTATCGTGATTTCTCAGGAACTACTGCATGGATCTTTCTGAAATTTGGTATACAGGTTCCCCTTGGGGTGTAGTTGTGCAAGATATATTTTCTGGTCCGATTCGAAAATTCAGTATGGCCACGAGGCAGCCATCTTGGATTTCCTCATGAAACCTTATCATCATTTCTCAGGAACTACTCCATGGATCGTTCTCAAATTTGGTACACAGGTTCCCCTTGGGGTCTAGTTGTGCAAGATAGCTGTTCTTGTCTGATTCGAAAATCCAATATGGCCACCAGGCAGCCATCTTGGATTTCCCCATGAGACCTTGTTATCGCGATTTCTCAGGAACTACTGTATGGATCTTTCTCAAATTTGATACACAGGTTCCCCTTCGGATCTAGTTGTGCAAGATACCTTTTCTGGACCGATTCGAAAATCCAATATGGCCACCAGGCAGCCATCTTGGATTTCCCCATGAAACATTGTTATCGTCATTTCTCAGGAAGTACTGCATGGATCTTTCTCAAATTTGGTTCACCGGTTCCCCTTCGGGTCTAGTTGTGCAAGATATCTTTTCTGGTCCGAATCGAAAATTCAATATGGCCGCAACGCGGCCATCTTGGATTTCCCCATGAAACCTTGTTATCGCGATTTCTTAAATTTGATACACAGGTTCTTCTTGTCATCTAGTTGTGCAACATACCTTTTCTGGGCCGATTGGAAAATCCAATATGGCCACCAGGCGCCCATCTTGGATTTCCCAATGAAACTTTGTTATCGTGATTTCTCAAGAAGTACTGCATGGATCTTCCTCAAATTTGATACACAGTTGTGCAAGATCTCTTTTTGATCCGATTCGAAAATTCAAGTTACGCTTCAAATTAATACGGTATTCCCGAGTTGTGATGTTGCATCACAAGAGTCGGCGGATCAAACGGTGGGGCATATTCTATATATTGACTATAGAGAATATTCATACCTTCACCTTCCATATCAAGGATTTCAAATAATTCGGAATTAAAATGTATTTCTTCAAATTTTAAATCAGTTTTCGTTAGTCCATGCAGTTGCAAGTGAACTGCCCCACCCTTTCGTCTGCCGGCGGGTCGGCTACATGAAGGGACGTCACTCTTGTGACCCTACGTCACAACTCGACAACTGTAGACTACTGCATGTTTTGATCTAAGGGAAATAATCAGGATTCAGACACTTTCGAAGTTTCAACATTACTGCGCGGACCGGATCCCTTCAGTATTAAGTATTGTACCATCTTACTATTTTCGAGCATGGTATCTTAAAAGAGATATCTCAAACTAGCCCAGTAAACAGAACAGAATTAGCATTCGTTCCTAATTATAAAATTTTAAGTATGTTTCATAGCTCATGCCAAAGTGTCAAAGAGATTTGTCTTCGCTTCCAGTACCCAATGATGACACGTGCAAAAAAATAAATAAAATAAAAATACTACACAACGAAGACGAAGGATCCTCCGCACATATACATTCACTTTCAGACTAACTTTGCTCATTTCTCTTGTACTATAACAACCGACATAAGAACAGTTTCTAGAAATCTTGAAACTTCTGAAACTTAAAAAGATTATATCCTGGTGTTTTCCAGTGTCCCTTTTTCGATCTTTTTCGCTCAGATTCGAAATTCTGTAATCAAAATTTCAACTCAATCGTCTTAGTAACAATGAACAAAAAGATCCTCTTGTTATTAGCTTACAATTATCGGACAATGGTGGGCGCCAAGATCCTTCAGGATCTCTCGTTCAATAAACAAGCGATTCATCTTTTTACGAACCTATCCTCAAAGCCCAATAAATAAGCTTGTTATGGATGAACATTTTATACAGGTTTTTATTGCCGTAGAACTAAAGTTTATGAAAGTTCTGCACTGCTGTGAGTGCCGTTCTCGCAAAAAAATGTTGGTGTGGTTGACCGCACTCTACACTACAAATAAAATGATCCATATGCGCAAGAAAAAAGAAGAAAATTTCAGTTTGTAAAATATTGACGCTATATTGATCCAATATATTGCATGGCTTGCTATCGGCTCGTTTGTACCGAGACGTCTCACCCTCAGCCCAACTGACTGCTCGATCGCCGGCTCAGTTCTTCCGCCATAGTGGATCATTAATCCACAATGAGCCAAAATGACGAGGAGCAATTTTTTGACTCGAAAGTGATGCACCACTGGATCACAGAGATGGATACATGATGCAATCTTGTTTTATTAAACGGGGTTACTCTAATATGGCCATAAAACCGTTCAAATAATCAACGGTATTTTCTTTCAGTTCGACAGAATTTACTGCACTCTCAGAAAAAATGTACGACATTCATATTCCTGAAGACATTTTATCCCATTTCTATCCCATGATGTAATGTACATCCATGACAATCAAATGACAGCTGGGATAATAGAAAGACGGATACAACGTCATCACGATTGTCCGATTCCGCTGACCCCTCTAGAACCTAATGGTCAATTGACCAATCAAATTGGTTAATTAGAGGCGGGCTCTTTGAGCGAGCAGACGAACGCCTGTCGGTACACTTTGGTCTTTGAATTTCGAAGTGACCATACGTTGTTTTAACAGGTGAGTGCCCAAATTTCGTCATTTGGGCGAAAAACTAACATCAGACCCACACTTTTCAGACCCACAGAGCGAAAACACTCTGAATTTTGACATTCCGGTTTCCCTGCATGTCACACCAGACCGCCGTCGCGTGATCTTTGAACTGTGCACCGGTCCAAAATCTGTCTAAATCATCCCTGAAGTTACTTGATTATGAAAATAGATATAGTAATTTAATATTTTATCATCCTTACCCGACAATTTTATGAGTTTTGATGACAGTTTCCGGCCTCGAAAGACCACATGTCCCTCTCTCGGCTGTCAAAACTTTTGTGCATGGCGCGGTTGGTTCAGCACCCTGTGACCTCTCTCGTGATATTTGGCGAGATCATAATATCAGCTGACATCGGAATGCGGAAGTAAACAAACTCAGTTTTGTTTCTCGACTCTAATAAAATACTTTTGGCCAATCTAAAAGCCTAAATTTATGACTGAAATTCCATATTTCTTGTTTTAATAACTGGGAGTTTTTACCCCTATATTTACATTGAGTTGACAGCATTTGGGCAACTGTTTTACCGATATTGATCTGTTTACCGCACTTGACATTTTGTACCATAACATTACAGCATACACTTGCATGGAGCTTTAAAGATAAAGTAAAGTATTTCTAGTTTATTTGCTGAGCTTTGCTCCATATTAATGTTACCATTAATATCCTAAACTAGATCCATGAAGACTAATTGTTGATATTGTGTGATATATTTATTATCATGGTTGGTGACAGAAATATGCTAAAATAAGATATTACCGGTATATTATCCTTATGAACTTGTGGCTATTCACCTTGCCATATTGGGTCAAATTCTATCTTGGGTACAGCAGCTACTTATTTTAAGAGCTGTTGTTGGCCAACCTTGGTCTGAATTTTTTTGTGGCTCCATTCTTATACATGCACTGTTGGGAGCAGTTTTGTAATATTTGAGAAAGATAATTCTGGGATCATAATTTTCTACATGTATTCCCAGCAATAGACTTTATTAATTACATTTCAAGTTCACTAATGTAGCATGTTTCTTGTTCACCAACTTATATCAAACAATATATATAGTACATGTATGCATATTTGTACGGTACATACAGCGCGAGTTCTAATGGGCTTTGTTCTCCCGACTAGTCATATGGTACATGTGTACAGTACGCCCACTTTCCAGTTCCCGATTGTCCACGGATGGTGACTGGATCCTACCGGTAGGATAGCTGTAGGGTCTGCGGATGATGGCTGGATGATTTCAAAAATCATACGCGGATCCTCCAGCCATCATCCACGGACCATACGCGGATGATCCGCGGATCATCCGCGTATCATCCACGGATCATCCGACCATCATCCACGGACCCTCCGCGTACCATACGCGGATTGTTTTAGAACGGCGCGTCAGCCTATACTCTTTCACCAAACATGATACGGTCAGACAAGTTGGGAGAATTCATGTTTTGTCTTTTGTTAGATTGAGAATATGTTCGACAAAACAATAAGTTATAACTTGGCTATAATGAAATTGACACCTACGATTATATAAAATCCCATTCGCAAAGACAATGGATTATGTTTGGCCTAAACTACGTCAAAAAACCCCAACAGAAATAGATCAGAAATAGACCGCTTCCTTGGCGAGATCGGCTTTGTCGAATTATTACCGCTTAGCAAAACTCCCGCTGCGTCACACTCGTCCTGTGCCACGTGGGTTTAAACTTTCTTGACGACCCCACGGTCTTCAATCACAGCATCGTAAAATACTGTTACTTATTTGGATGTTTAACTCTCAACATTTCCCTAACAGAAGACAGTACAGAGAATATCCACGATCAAAACTGGAAGACTGGCAATTGTAAACAGGTCTCCCCATGCCGATAGCCAATCGATAGCCTTTTGGAGATACTCCAAGCACGTGATTTTTATATGATTTTCGTTTTCTACCTCCGTATAAATTCTTTAAATAATGTGGATCTCATTCCGTATAGTTACATATTGGAAATGATTGTGACGAAAACGAAGATTTTTCAATTAATAAATAATGAATACTGGTAGTGTATTTAACGATTTCAATATTAAAATCAAATTTGAGAAATGTGTGCTTAGGAGATTTTGCCTACATAACGTAATAATTTAGCACCTATTCGATTCTCACCACCAGCCATCAAAAACAAGAATGTACCTGACATCCTGTCCACCACTGTACAATTCTATTTTCACCCCTAAGATCAGTGAATCTGGTCTGGGAGTAATCAAGTATACAGTATTCACAAATTGGTTTACTTCTTAAAGATACATCGTATCAGATTTCCCTGACAATTAAATTAATGTACACGACCAACACACAAACACACTTCCAACTTTTTTTAAACTTCGAACATTTCTAAAGGGAAGCCTTTGTATTGGAATACCAAATCGTAATATATATATATATACTATCTTATATCCAACTAGCAGATTCTCCATAATTGACAGACTTCATCAATAGTACTCTTTCTGCAATGAAATGATCTACAAGGGAGCCGTTTTAGGCTCATTATTTCATTTCTCCAGACCGCTGAAGTGAAACACATATAAACCAAGTAGTACGAGGGAGCCGTAGAATACTCATTATTTCATTTGTTTAGACCGATGAAGTGAAACACAAACAAACTACATGTACCGTAAAGACCAGTTAATTCATTTCTTTAGACAAGGAAGCAAGGTTGCCTTCATTTCTAGAATTATTTTGTTCGTGGGTATTCAAAACAAGGATAATCTGTATCTCCTTGTATATGCACAAGTTAATTGCCGTTGAATCAAAGAAGTTTTGTGTTTAAAATTATAGTTCTACTGGATATTTCGGATAAGAGCTTCCCTGTCGGAGCTATAGGCACCTTCACTAGAGAAATAAGGGTTCTAAAATGGTTCTTCAACAACGTCAATGGTTCTATATAGAACCATTTTCATCCTGAAGTCACGCGATGGTTCTTCACAGAGTACCATTTCACATCAAAATGGTTCTTTGTGGCACGTCTTGGAATACGCGCGAAAATGTTGTCACGTGATCCACTCAAGCCGCCATTTTGCAGAGTTTGATCCCGGTACATTTGGGCAGTGTGGATTTCGGAGATTTTCTGGTCAATCAACTTGATTAAAAGTAAGTTTATTTAATTCCAAGTGCGAATAGTACTGCCTTAAGAAATCGTAATTAGAATGGACGAATTATAATTGGGATATCGGCTTCCCTTCCTCGTAACTAGGGCAAAGCTTAGCGGACACAGCGTGTGAAGATGTGACGCGTGGGGATGGGGGCGTAAAGACGCGAAACTCGATAAAGTTGGAGGGCTGAAATGTTTTACTTCATTTATCCCGCTTCTCAAACTTCAACGAAATGGTGATCTTGAATGGGCTCAACCAACTGTGTCAAACTATTCAAATGTTGTCTTTTGTTCCGAGTTGCTTGCGTGAAAACATTCCCTGGCAGGAATCCGGTTCAACAATGAAGCACCACGTGACTTCTGTGGTGTGTCACTGTCGTTGATCTCAGTCCCCGCTCAGGACCAGTCCACAGTTGCCTGGCCTGTGGAATATTGGATGGTCGATGTCAACGTTTAACTTTTTTCAATAAATTATGAAAATTAATAAATATATATATGTCTTTTTTAAATCGATTTTTTTGTTTTTTAAATATTTGTTCTAAGTGTATTTCTCTTTCATCTTTGTCTCAACAACAACAATTAAAGATGTAATCAGCCTCAAATCTGGGCTGAAATCGATTTCTCTCAAAGTCAGCGAAAGTGACATATGTGACAACAGGTACAGAATGAGACACATTTGACCACAAAAAACTAAACTTGTTTCTACCATTCACGAGAAAATAGAACGAGTTGATCTTTAAAAATAAACAGCATGCCGTTTATTTTTCCAAGGCCATGTCAACAAGCGTATACACGTGTGGTGCATTCACAGGCATTTGATAAGGGTCAGTATAAGAAGATGGGTATCTCAGTAATATCCTAATTATCCGTGGTAGTTATGTATCTAAATATATGGACCCCACCAACTAAGGTCGCAGACAAGGTACCGCACTGTCCATTACAACCCGAATTTAGATAGAAATTTCCAAGGGAAAAGTCACAGTTCATACTTTGCACATACCTTTTATGCAATAAATGATGTTTGTTGAACATACCTGCTGCATTGATTTTAATTATTTACTGCAACAAAAAGATGTATTTCATGTTACTCGACAAATATGGTTGAAACAATTTTCTTAACAACGTTAACCGAACATGAGGAGATAGACGGCATTTGATAGGCCAAAATCGCTGTCTCTGATCAGTGAAATGCCGTCTCTCTGAAGTCAAGATTTCCGCATTCCATGGAATTTGTGATGACCGTAGTAACCAGTGCATTGACCAATCAAACAACTCGTACTTGTTACGTTTCGGAAAACGTTGTTAAGAGAATTTCAAACAAGATGGCGAGTGATTTACCTTCACTCCGTGTTAGAAGAATGGGGTATATATAACATTATAACAATATTGAATATATAAAGTTTTATTTTTACTACACCGACACAAAGGTCAATTGTGATTCATTTATCAATGAATAACTAACTGTAGGCCAGAGATCATCCATCCATACTGACTTCATGTTACTATTAGCCCTGCTATTAGTATATATATGGGGTATATATAACAGCATGAGAAGAGCGATTACACTACACATACATATCATTTTAATCATTACAAAGACAAATTGGTGACTGATGACAACCCATCCATTACTGACCCTTATCAAATGCCTGTGGGTGCATTCTACCAACGTATGCTATGCGACATTACCGAACCGTAGGCACGAGCCATGACGTTATCCCATGGCTGCAGCTGTGCAGCATTCAAATTCTTGAGCGTCGCTTCGTCACTCATACGTCACTGCGTGACGTCATTTTCCTCTCTGCGTACAAGGTTCAAGGTTCAAGGTTGTTTATTAGCTAATCACAGCGCCCACAATGAGCAGTGAATCACAAATTTACAATTATCTATAAGTAATTAGCGAGCCATCAAATCTGAACAAACGGTCAAACAGTTAATGTCACTCCAACATACATGCTATGTCTATTGAATCATAATGCCAGGCAGGATGTCAAAATATACTTGAGTACGTTAAAATAACGAAGTGTGTATGATACTACATGTACGTATACATACAATAATTTTACATGTAAAAAGGTGCGTATGATGTGTATCATACACAAAAGCGTGATAGATGTTTATCGTGTTACAAGTCATATTGAGCTGTCAGGTGACATCTCTGACCATTATTGAGTCATTATTGATACAAACAGGCAAAAATGGAAGGAAAAGTATACACAACTTTACACATACACGTACAACACACACTCAATGGCGAAACAGAAAACCCGTCGAAGCGGGCAGAGTTTCAAATTTCTCTGACAAGATATTCTTGCATTCATTGTATATGGCGATCCCACCATCATCAAATATAATACATATGATGCTCTGGTAATCTTCCCTGCTGAAAAAAAAGCCCATAGGGGAGAGTATACAAAATCCATCCATTTTGAGGCTGATTACATCTTTAAAGTCATTCCCTATGTCAAGCCGAGTTACATGTAGGCCTACTACAGTTTTTAATTATCTACCATACCCTCTCCTCTATCATGTCTATGACATAGAATAAAAAAGAAGTTGGAAATAGAATCACTCAACACAGTCATTTCAAAACATTCTCAAAAAAGAGCGAAAGCCTATTTTTCCAAATGCCATCCGTTTATTACTTCCCAAGTGGACCAACCTTCGGAATATATACGCCTTGAATATCTAAACCTTTCCTTGAGGAGAGAAATTCATTCTTCGTGCCAAAACACAGCTTTCAAACTTTTAGCCAGCTCTTCAGCCAAAAACACTTCCGTCAGAATTTTAAGGACCGGGCTTTACAATATTATCAGCGACAATTGGTCGAAATTATCCCCAAAGGTCATCTCCCGCCCACTGGATTATCTGCCCCTGACTTTTGGGGATAATTTCGACCAATCATGACGTATAATATGTGATCATAAACCGAAATCACGGCCGAAGCTGGCTAAGACAACCTGTTTTGGCGCAAAGAATGAATTTCGAGGTTTAGATAATTCAAAGCACATATATTCCGAAGGTTGGTCCACATGGGAAGTAAAAAACGGATGGCATTTGGAAAGGTAGGCTTTCGTTCTATTTTGAGAATGTTTTGAAATGACCGTGTTGAGCGGTTCTATTCCCAACTTCTCTTTTATTCTATGTCATAGAGGACAGGGTATGGTACAGTAGATAATTAAAAACTGTAGTAACTCGGCTCGACATTTACTTTAATTGAGCCAAAGATGAAAGAGACATACACTTAGAAAGAATATTTAAAAAAAAAAAAAAAGATTAAAAAAAAATTTATATATATTTATTAAATTTCCTAAATTATTGAAAAAATTTATACGTAGACATCAACCATCCAATATCCCACAGGCCAGGCAACTGTGGATCAGTCCCCCTTTCTTCGGTAATAGCCTATAGGGAATTGATCAGTCCCCCTTTCTTCGGTAATAGCCTATAGGGAATTCCGCCACTTCATTTGTAGTTGCTGAATTATATCAATGTCTCACATGAGCTTGGGGCTGGTGAGTTACATGTAATAATTATGATGATAATTAATAAATACAGCCTCCTGCAAAAAGTATGTGTAGGGTACCGTATTAGCATATCACTGGCCAGCTCTAGCCACAACTGTTCCTGTCAAGAACGCCTTCGGTTGATAGTCACAGACGACATGTATGGATCTCCGTGTGGTATAACCCGTACCATATAATAGTTCATTTTGATGCTCCTTACCTGTTATTTTCGGGAAGCTGATTCCTTCTTTTCCACGCTTGTCGCTTTAATTAAAGTTTCCGGTGCTGGTGATTAGCTGTACACGAGCCATTTTCACATCGACCCTGACCTTATTACGGTAGACGCCATATTGTGTGTATTTGGGTCCATATTACGGTAGACCCCATATTGTGTAACTGCGCATGCGTAGTGGCCCAAATACACACAATATGGCTTTGCACTTTGACACTTTGTTTTCATGAACTAATTAGTTGATTTGAATGAATTTTGTCAAAGATATATTTTGAACTCCACAAAACAATTATTGGTTACCTGTTAAACTGAAGACCTGTACATTATTTCTCTACCTGTCTCTTTCAAAAATTACCTGTCAAATTACCTGTTAAATTACCTGACCCCTGTTATAGAACTACATGTATATATTTAGGTACCAGAAGATGATGGAGATGTTGGAGAAGATGAAAGGACCCTAGCCAACCATATCAGAATGATCCAGGCAGGAGTGGGAAAGGCTAGGCCTAACCTGGATATTCTGGAGGATAAAATGAAGAGGACTGTCTTTCACAGGAAAAAGTTCCTTTTGGAGAAAACGACGAGAGAAGTGCTGGAGGAATTCCCATGTTTGAAAATTCCCAAATTGGTTAGTGAACATTGAATCCCTGTCAGTATCTGTTAATGTCCCTCATTTGTCTCATGTTTTAGTTCTTGAAACTTCAAATAATCTAGAGCAAAATGTCACATTCCAACAGCTTGAGTCAAGTTGGACAAATAAACCAAACTTTTTTCCACAAATCTGTCAGTTTTCTTTTCAAGGCAAGGGTTATTTCCCTTGAATTTGGTCTGTCCTTACAGTAAGGTGTGGAAGAAAAATCAAAACAAATTGGTCTGGAAAGCAATAGTAATCATTTGAGGCTTCACACATTCCTGATTGAATTTATCCGCTTGATACTTTCCTTATTTACCTACCTGCACTTGGTGCAGCTCTGTTTAGGAAGAGTGATTCATTCTTGCATTATCCCCCCCCCCCATGATTGTCAAAATGCACTTTAGTTCATGCCAGAATTTTCATTGCATTGCATCCAAATTACTTCTAGTCATAATTCTTCCGCATAGTATTTAGTGGAGTGTTCCAGTCCTTTCAGATTGATGACAAGAGTATATGATTATATATTAAAAATTGCATGCAGTCTGTCCTGGATTTTACAAGTGGATCTCTTGTCCCAATTATTGAACTATAAATCAATGGCATATAGGCGGGACATTCTGTAAGTACATGTACATGTACCTCAGTTTCCACCACATTTTGGCATATAGGGCACAACCGGTCTTCCACAGCTAAATTTTCATACCTGCCTGTTTCTATTTTGATTGGTGCTACTCCCATTCGGAATTTCGCCATGGCACTTCGGTGCTTCTTTGGCATTACTAATTTAACGTACGATTCAACATGGAACTCAGACTTAAAATGCCTATAGGTTCGGAGTTTACCGGTGTCTTTACATACGGTCTTTTTCCACTTTAGGACAGACCCTTTCATTAATTTATCTTCTATTTCTTTTAACACAAACCGTTTGCTATACCTCACTATTCTTTAAATAGTTTGACCACCCTGTGGTTCCAATTTCTACAGCTAGACATAGCCTGGTTATCAGCCCACTTGAATATTTTCCAGTTCAGTCTGTTGACAGACATAGCCGTACACCTAACCCATTGGCTCACAACCACCTTCCAACATCTAATATGTACAGGCGTCCAACCCATGTCCCCATTTACCGCCGCGTTTGGTGAATATCTGCCCACACCCAGGAAGAACCTCGCTGCCCTATTCTGGACTGCATTTATCTGGGAAATTTCAGTGGTACCCCAAATGGCCGCACCATACGTAATTACAGGGATGACCAGACTATCATACAGCTTACTAAATACCTGATATGGGACCCCACCAAAACTTTTACATTTTACAATAGCCAAACCTAAGGCTCTTCCTGCGGACTGAGCGACACACTTCGCCATTAAATTGTAATCTAAAAATTCCGTCACCAGTAGTCCTAAGTACATGTATCGATCCGTAACCTCTATTTCTTGTTCACCACATTTTATACACATGACAGGTACGGCTCACAGATGGATTTCTAAAATGCACTACTTTAGTTTTTCGAGAATTTACCGTGAGATGATTTCTTTCACACCACTTTGCTAGACCATTTAGTAAAATATCTAAACCACCAACATTGTCTGCTATTAAAACTATATCATCGGCATACAACAGCATACACATATTTTCACCGTCGATATCTATGAGTAGAAGAGTATGGGTAACCAAATCTCAGTATGAAATTATTGTGTATTCATACTCATTTGTTAGGACTGGACTATTGTAGGGCAGAGTTTTGTTTTTGTCTTGTCAATCATTGTTATGCAAATACATGATCTTCCTGTTGACTAGGTTGAATACATGTAGTCTATACTTTACTTGTATGCAGGATTGCAGTTGGGGGCTGCCATTCCGCTGCTGCCATCCTTATTTCGAGAAGACGATACCCTGATGTTCATTATTGACTAAGTGAGTATAGACTAGTGGAGTAATAGACCTGAGTGACCATTTATCAGTTGCTCATTTGGGTAGACTAAATAGCATAGATGGAAGTAGAGAGATTGCCCCTTCCATGCAGAAAAAGATCTCTGATGGAAAGAAAGCTAAATGAATTCAATATTTTAGAAATTGTTTGCATATTAATGAGGAAAGGCATTTGCAGCTGGTTAACCATCCCTTACATTTTTGAATTCAGTATGAAAATGCATCAATGTTTCATCTTCACCCCTCATGGTCTTGAATTGCAGTTGAATTGAACACTGGAATTGTTTGTGTAACCTTCATGGTTCTGAATATATGTGAAAGCTGACCATGCTGGTTGATTTCCATTTTGTATTGGCATTAGAAAGTCTTAAGAGTTTTGGGCTGTTCCGGAGAAATGTGTGCGGGGAAGACACCTTTTTCTGACCCCAACACCCATATACCATTTATCCTATCTCCCTAATGTTAAATGACTAGACACACATATACCATCGAACTGAATAATCCCCTCCCCTGTCCCAAGTGTTATTTTTTTCTGTAACATCCCTTAGATGACCCCTTCTTAACAGTGCATCTGTTGAGTGTTCGCATTATGTAATAGTGCCATGGGGCATTTCAAGTATTGCTTTGAAAATGGACACTAAAAATCCAATCATCTTCCCAAATTTGAACTTGTGACCTACCTAATAATGGCTATTTCCACAATATATTGTTAAGACTGCAAATCCTTCAAAAGTTCCCTTAACATAAGAAATGTAAAATCTACCTTAATACAGTATATCCTGATTTTTTATTAAATTCCCTTTTCAGATGCCAGAAATTCCAACCCCGGTCATGTCGATTCACAACTGTGCCGAAGGAAATCCTTTGAAGGCAGAGAGGATACTGCCACACATGGACAGCATGCAGATTCTCCAGGATGATACCAGTGTGGACATTTCTTTTGCCCTTGGTGCAATATTCACATTTTACTATCTCTTTGGTGTAGAATATCCCACTGGACTGAAGAAAACCCTTCTTTTTTTGGAGCGGTTTGTTTTCAAACTAAATCTAAATCTCTCTGTTCCAGTCACTCTGAAGAGAGTATATGACTCAGTCTGTATATGACGAACCTCGTCTGAGGATTATTCAGATTTTGTGAAAACTTTCATTACATCTGTCGGCTTCATCATGTATTTGTCTCCCTGCTGGCATGGACTAGTCAAATCGTCTTGTTCGGTTCATGATTGGATTATTGAAGGATTCTTTTATCTCGGACACATGCAAGAATCATTTCAATATTATACTAAAGTAGACATTTGTTATTAATGTGTGTATTTATTGACTCTCTCATCACCCTCACCCTAGTGTGCAGATCATCGAGCAGGGGACTGGAGAGGTTGCGGTCCACTCACCTCGGAGATCTGGCTCACCCGGGTGGATTCTCGGTCCTCTTAGTGGTGTGGTTGTCGGTAGGAGATGGGAATAGAGCCATCTCCGACAGACTGCACCTCCAGGGGGCCGATTGGACCAAGATATATCTAATTGTTGTTTAAGTGGCATTTAGAAGTCTGAGGATACACTGAGGAACACATATGTTATGGATATCAACTTCTTTAATTCTTATGATCGATGTTTAATGCAGATACTAGCATTTTTGTTAAGCTAATGATGAATTGCCAAAAATGCTTGACAATAATGCTAGTATCTCCATTGAAACGTCGCTCACAAGAATTAAAGAAATTGATATAATCCATAACGTCTGTGTTCCTGAGTATATCTATTTGTCCAATGAATGACTGTTCCAGTCATATTAATCATATGGGTGGGGGGGGGGGGCATTGTCACGGTGGAGCATGATTGGTTAATTATTAATCTTGTATCTATTTAGGGGTTTAACACCAACTTAGAGATGGTTGTTCTGATGTCTGCTTGACACCGAGTCAAAGCCAAAGATGCCACAGGTGTATGATGGGGATATCTCGCACTGAATGATGGGGATATCGCCTACTGAATGATTGTGATATCACATACTGTTAGTGTATGATGGGAATATCGCGTACTGTTAGTGTATAATGGAGATATCTCGTACTGTTACATCTCGTACTGTTAGTGTACGATGGGGATATCTCAACTGAATGACGGGGATATCGCATACTGTTAGTGTATGATGGGGATATCACCTACTGAATGATGGTGATATCGTGTACTGTTGGTGTATGATGGGGATATCACCTACTCAATGATGGGAATATCGCGTACTGTTAGTGTATGATGGGGATATCGCCTACTGAATGATGGTGATATTGCGTACTGTTAGTGTATGAGGGGATATCGCATACTGAATGATGGTGATATCGCATACTGTTAGTGAATGATGGGGATATCGCCCACTGGATGATGGGGATATCGTGTACTGTTAGTGTATGATGGGGATATGACATACTGAATGATGGGAATGTCACACACTATTTTATGTTCAAAAGTGTCTTTATGTCGATGGTGGGAATATCACCTATCATGTACAGCTCCCTCAATTAGCCACAACAATCGGCAATGCTGAGGCCAATGTCGTAACAAAAGTACCGGTAACTTTGTCTTAGCACTTTTTAGCTCATCTGGGCTAATGTCATGGCCTGACTGTCCGTCCGTCGTCCATCGTCCGTCGTCCGTCGTGTGTAAACATCTTCTTCTCTGAAACCGCTTGACCGATTAAGCTGAAACTTGGCATGCATGTTCCCCCCAATGAGTACACCAGAATTTGTTCATGCGGTGTCGTTATGATTTTAAATATGGCTGCCATGGCGGCCATCTCGAATTTGCCAGTGAAATCTTGTCGTCATTATTTTTCGGTAACTACTTCATGGATCTTTCTCAAATTTGGTAGACAGGTTCCCCTTGGGATCTAGTTATACAAGATGCCTTTTTTGCTTCGATTCAAAAATTCAATATGGCCACCAGGTGGCCATCTTGGATTTTCCCATGAAACATTGTTTT